>BMAU01002265.1:0-77500 GCA_019973935.1 Trichonephila clavipes
CTACGTATTGCTGTTTCGTAAGTGGCGTTGTAAACAAGGTCGTTATACATAATTCTTTCCATTTTAAAACTATTAGACGTACAGTCTTGAAATTTGATAAAGAAGATTCCTTTTCATAGAGTAAAGATACCCTAGCAGAACGGGTTTTGTGAAAAATCGACCCCAAGTGGCGTTGAGGGAGAGTTAAGCGGCGTTATAGGCCATTAACTATTTTTTTAAACTATTAGACGTAAAATTTTGAAAATTCAGTAAGCAGATTCCATTCACTGAGTAGAGATCTGCCATAAGATGGGTTTTGTGATTGTTTCCTAAGTGGCATTGCGGGGGGCTTAAGGAGCGTTATAGATAATTATTTGCATTTTTGAACTATTAGACGTACAGTCTTGAAAATTGGTAAGCGAATTCCTTTCACAGAGTACAGATCTGCTGCAAAATGGGTTTTGTCAAAATTGACTCACCAGTGGCGTTGTAGCGAAATAAGTGGCGTTAAAGGCAATTAACTCTTTTTTTTAAACTATTAGATGTAAAATATGGAAATTTAGTGCGCTGATTCCATTAATTAAGTAGCGATCCGCTATAAGATGGGTTTTGTGAAAATCGTTACCTAGTGGCGTTGCGGGGGCTTAAGGGTCGTTATAGATAAATATTCCATTTTTAAACTATTAGACATACAGTCTTTAGAGTACAGATCCCCCTACAGAATGGGTTTGTGAAAATCGACCCCAAGTGGCGTTGTAGAGAATTCAGGGGCGTTAAAGGCAATTAAACCTTTTTTAAACTATTAGACATAAAATCTCGAAATTTAGTAAAATGATTCCAATCATTAAGTAGAGATCCGCTATTAGATGGGTTTTGTGAAAATCGTTTCCCTAAGTGGCGTTGCGCGGGGCTTAAGGGGCGTTATACATAATTATTTCCATTTTTAAACTATTAGAAGTACAGTCTTGAAAAATTTGGTAAGCGGATTCCTTTCATAGAGTACAGATCCCCTGCAAAAATGGGTTTTTGAAAACGACTAAAGTGGCGTTGTAGAGAATTCAGGGCGTTAAAGGCAATAAAACACCTTTTTAAACTATTAGACATAAAATCTCGAAATTTAGTAAAAATGATTCCAATCATTAAGTAGAGATCCGCTATAAGATGGGTTATTGTGAAAATCGTTTCTAAGTGGCGTTGCGGGGGGCTTAAGGGGCGTTATACATAATTATTTCCTTTTTTAAACTATTAGACGTACAGTCTTGAAAAATTTGGTAAGCGGATTCCTTTCATAGGTACAGATCTGCTGCAAAATGTTTTGTCAAAATCGACTCCCAAGTGGCGTTGTAGAGAATTAAGTGGCGTTATAGGCAATTAACTCCGTTTTAAACTATTAGACGTAAAATCTCGAAATTTAGTGCGCAGATTCCATTCATTAAGTAGAGATCCGCTATAAGATGGGTTTGTGAAAATCGTTTCGTAAGTGATGGCGTTGCGGGGGCTTAAGGGTCGTTATACATAATTTCTTTCCATTTTAAAACTATTAGACGTACAGTCTTGAAATTTGATAAGAAAGATTCCCTTTCATAGAGTAAGCATCCCCCTACAGAATGGGTTTTATGAAAATCGACCCCAAGTGGCGTTGAGGAGAGTTAAGCGGCGTTATAGGCCATTAACTATTTTTTAAACTATTAGACGTAAAATTTTGAAATTCAGTAAGCAGATTCCATTCACTGAGTAGAATCTGCCATAAGATGGGTTTTTTGTGAATATCGTTTCCTAAGTGGCATTGCGGGGGCTTAAGGAGCGTTATAGATAATTATTTGCATTTTTGAACTATTAGACGTACAGTGTTGAAAAAATTGGTAAGCGGATTCTTTCACAGAGTACAGATCTGCTGCAAAATGGGTTTTGTCAAAATTGACTCACCAGTGGTGTTGTAGCGAATTAAGTGGCGTTAAAGGCAATTAACTCCTTTTTTAAACTATTAGATGTAAAATATGGAAATTTAGTGCGCTGATTCCATTAATTAAGTAGCGATCCGCTATAAGATGGGTTTTGTGAAAATCGTTACCTAAGTGATGGCGTTGCGGGGGCTTAAGGGTCGTTATAGATAAATATTTCCATTTTTAAACTATTAGGACATACAGTCTTTAGGGTACAGATCCCCTACAGAATGGGTTTTAGAAAATCGACCCCAAGTGGCGTTGTGGAGAATTAAGGGGCGTTATAGGCAATTAACTCTTTTTGTAAACTATTAGACGTAAATTCTTGAACTTGAGTAAGCAGATTCCATTCACTGAGTAAAGATCTGCCGTAAGATGGTTTGTGTATATCGTTTCCTAAGTGGCGTTGCGGGGCTTAAGGGGCGTTATAGATAAATATTTCCATTTTTAAACTATTAAACGTACAGTCTTAAAAATTTGGTAAGCGAATTCCTTTCATGGTGTAGACATCTGCTACAAAATAGTTTTGGGGAAAATTGAACCCCAAGGATCACTTAGAGGGATTAAGAAGCGTGTAATAGATAAATATTTTCGCTTTTCAACTAATAGATACGCCTGCTTGAAAATTTAGAAGGTATGTTCCATTCATGGAATAAAGTTCCTTTTACAAAGATTTTTGTGAGAAACGGACCCTCAAAAGTGGGGTTGTGAAGAATTAAGGCGTGTTATAGAAAATTCCTGTTTTTGAATTTAACTCATTTTACTTGAAATTTGTTGAGCACTTTTCTTTAGTTGATTCCACTAAGAATGGATTTTACGGAAATCAACTCAGAGAAGCGGGGAGAGTTATTGGAGCGTATTTATAGACAAAATTCCCGTTTTCGAACTGCAAAGACTACAATAATAAAATTTGGTTTGCATACTTCTTTTGTTGAATTGAATCCGCTAAGAGTACTCTCAACGAGTTATTGATGATATAAATTCCGTTTTTACTCTGTTAGATTTAGACTTGAAATTTAGCAACATGTTTATTTTATGGGTAGAGATCCGATGAAAGTTGCTTTGGTGGAAATCCACTTGATTATTAGGTTAAGTGAGCGAAAAATCTTTCTCCTTCTATGTTAGATATAAATAGAAATTGGGGATATTATAATTTATGTTCTTTTTTATATCAAGGGGCGAGAGTGTAACAGCTATAAATATATTTTTCAAAACAATCGAATTCCTTAATGCTAGATATCAATAATTAATTTATATGTAAACAGTATACATATATACAACATCGTGAAACACCCAGTGAAGTGGGTGGGTAGCAGCTAGTATATCTATATATATAAAGGAGAAAGCGACTCACTCACTCACTGACTGACTCATTGACTAATCACGATATCTCTGGAACTATTAAAAACCTACAGACTTGAAATTTTGCAGGTAAGTTCCCTTCATTGAGTAGACGTCAGATAAGAAACGGATTTTTGCAAAGTTCGAAACCCAAGAGGCGTTACGGGGTCCCCCTACAGAATTGTTTTGTTAAAATCGACCCCAAGTGGCGTTATGGAGAATTAAGGGGCGTTATATATAGGCAATTAACTCCTTTTTTTTAACTATTAGACGTAAAATTTTTAAATTCAGTAAGCAGATTCCATTCACCGAGTAGGAGATCGCCATACGATGGGTTTTTGTGAATATCGTTTCCTAAGTGGCGTTTTGCGGGGGCTTAAGGGGCGTTATAGATAATTATTTGCATTTTTGAACTATTAGACGTACAGTCTAGAAATTTGGTAAGCGAATTCCTTTCATGGTGTAGATATCTGCTACAAAATAGTTTTGGGGAAAATTGAACCCCAAGGGGTCACTTAGAGGGATTAAGAAGCGTAATAGATAAATATTTTCACTTTTCAACTAATAGATACACCTGCTTGAAAATTAGAAGGTATGTTCCATTCCTGGAATAAAATTCCTTTTACAAAAGATTTTTGTGAAAACGGACCCTCAAGGAGTGGGTTGTGGAGGAATTAAGGCGTGTTATAGAAAAATTCCTGTTTTGAATTTAACTCATTTACTTGAAATTTGTTGAGCACTTTTCTTTAGTTGAATTCCACTAAGAATGGATTTTACGGAAATCAACTCCAGGGGAAGCGTTATTGGGGCATTGATGATAGACAAACTGCTAAGACTACAATAATAAAATTTGGTTTGCATACTTCTTTTGTTGGTGGACTCCGCCAGTGCTCTCAACGAGGTATTGATGATAAAAATTCCGTTTTTGCTCTGTTGGATTTAAACTTGAAATTTAGCACGCATGTTTATTTTATGGAGCAGAGATCCACTGAAAGTTGCTTTGGTGGAAATCCACTTGATTATTAGGTTAAGTGAGCGAAAAAATCTTTCTCCTTCTATGTTAGATATAAATAGAAATTAGATATTATAATTTATGCCCATATCAAGGGACGAGAGTGTAACAGCTGTAAATATATTTTTTTGCAATACAATCAATTCTTAATGCTAGATATCAATAATTAATATATATGTAAAACAGTATACATATATACAACATCGTGAAATACCCAGTGAAGTGGGTGGGTAACGGCTAGTATATATATATATATATATATATATATAAAGGGAAAAGCGACTCACTCACTCACTGACTGACTCACAGACTAATCACGATATCTCGGAACTATTAAACCTACAGACTTGAAAATTTTATAGGTAGGCTCCATTCATGCAATAGACGTCCAGCTAAGAACGGATTTTGCAAAGTTTGAAACCTAAGGGCGTTACGGGGGGTTTAAGGTGCGTTATAGATAATTATTTCCATTACTAAACTATTGGATGTACAGTCGTGAAAATTGGTACACATATTTCTTTCATAAAGTAGAGACTCCTACATAATGATTTTTCCGAAAATCGACCTCCGCTGGGCGTTGACGGTGCTTAAGGGGGCGTTATACATAATGATTTCCATTTTAAACTATTAGACGTACAGTCTTGAAATTTAGTGAGCGGATTCCTTTTATAGAGTACAGATCCGCTGCAAAATAGGTTTGTCAAATCGTACTCCCAAGTGGAGTTGTAGAGAATTGGTAGCGTTATAGGCAATTAACTGCTTTTAAACTATTAGACGTAAAATCTTGAAATTGAGTAAGCAGATTCCATTTACTGGTATAGATCTGTCATAAGATGAGTTTTGTGAAAATCGTTTCCTAAGTGGCGTTGCGGGCACTTTCTATAGGGCGTTATAGATAATTGTTTCCATTTTTAAACTCTTAGACGTACAGTCTTAAAATTTGGTAAGAGAATTCCTTTCATGGTGTAGAGATCCGCTACAAAGAGTTTGGGAAAATTGAACCCAAGGGGTACTGAGGGGATTAAGGGGGCGTAATAGATAAATAATTCCGCTTTTCAACTAATATACCCACCTGCTTGAAAATTAGAAGGTATGTTCCGTTCAAGGAATAGAGTTCTTAAACCAAAGAGTTATGCGAAAACGGACCTCCAAAGGTGTGGGGTTGTGAGGGAATAAGGTGTGATATAGAAAAATTCCTGTTTTTGAATTCAACCCATTTACACATGAAATTTGTTGAGCACGTTTCTTTAGTTGAAAAGAGTTCCACTAAGAATGGATTTTACGGAAATCAACTCCAGGTGAAGCGGGGAGAGTTATTGGGACGTATTGATTGACAAAATTCCCGTTTTTGAACTGCTAAGACTATAATAATAAAAATTTGGTTTGCATGTTTCTTTTGTTGAATTGAATCCGCTAAGAGTGCTCTCAACGAGGTATTGATGATATAAATTCCGTTTTGCTCTGTTAGATTTAGACTTGAAATTTAGCACGTACTTCTTTTATGGAGTAGAGATCCACTGAAAGTTGCTTTGGTGGAAGTCCACTTGATTATTAGGTTAAGTGAGCGCAAAAAATCTTTCTATTTCTATTTTAGATATAAATAGAAATTAGATATTATAATTTACGCCCTTTTTATATCAAGAGGTCGAGAGTTACAGCTACAAAATATTTTTCAATACAATCGAATTATTAATGCTAGATATCAATAATTAATATTTATGTAAACAGTATACATATATAGAACATCGTGAAATATCCAGTGAAGTGGGTGGGTAACGGCTAGATGTATATATATATATATATATATATATATATATATATATATATATTTAAATATATAAAAACAACCACAATTATCAATTTAAAAATTGAAATATATGAATCCTATAATACCAAAACACTTCAGAATATCAATGGCGAATATAAAAGATAATATTCCATCGTTTTCAAACAATATTAATAAATTATAAAATAAAAATAAAAATTTATAAAATATTCAAGTGCAATCTCGGACTTAGGACCGATAGGGTGGGTTAAACTAGTTTGATGGCGCCAACCTTCCCCCTATTGCAACTTGGTAACTTAATTGGAAAATATCCAAATTTAAAAAAAAAAAATTAAATTAAAAAGTTAAAATTAAATCATTATACTTTAAATTAAAAAGTTAAAATTAAATCATTATACTTGAAAAATAAAACTATTCTCCATCGCATTCTGAAAGATATTACAATATTAAAATTTAAAAACAACTTAGTGCATAATACAAGTGAACCATCAAACGCCCAAGATGATGCACCCATCTTTAAAATAGTTGTATAGGTAGAAAAATAAATATTTTGAGATCCGAAAGTTCAAATCAAAAATATTTGAGATCCGAAAGTTCAAATTAAAAATATCTAAAATCAAAAGTTCCAACTAAAAATCCGAAAGTTCAAACTAAAAATCCGAAAGTTCAAACTAAAAATCCGAAAGTTCAAACTAAAAATCTAAGTTCAAACTAAAAATCTGAAAGTTCAAGCTAAAAAATCTGAAATTTCAAGCTAAAATCTGAAAGTTTAAGCTAAAAAATCTGAAAGTTCAAGCTAAAAATTCTGAAAAATCAAGCTAAAAAATCTGAAAGTTCAAGCTAAAAATCTGAAAGTTCAAGCTAAAAATCTGAAAGTTCAAGCCAAATAATCCCCCAAAAGTTCAAGCCAAATAATCTGAAAGTTCAAGCCAAATAATCTGAAAGTTCAAGCTAAAAATCTGAAAGTTCAAACTAAAAAATCGAAAGTTCAAATTAAAAATTTGAAAGTTCAAACTAAAAATTTCTAAAAAACCGAATGTTCACATTAAAAACACAGTATATTCACAAATGAATAGAGTAAATCATTAAAAACTCACCAAAGAGTATCCCATCAAGAATAAGATCCATTCCTTATAGCACGACTTTTCATATTTAATATATCAATTACGACTTCATATTTTGCTCATAACATCTAACCAATGCCATGTCATTCAAACGATTCTTGATCCAACACTAGAGTTTGACCACTTGGCATTAGATGCAAAACCAGACAACATGTAAAAAACTTTCTTGATTGATTGGTCATAAATGTGTGATTGGACATATATAAATGTTTAATTGGTAATAAATAATTTTAAAAAGTGTAGTCGTGTAAATATTGTTCTAGGGTGTGTGTGTATTAAATGTATATTAAAATGTGTATCCCCTGTGTGTGGAATGCACAAATTCTTCACAGCTGGTCCACTAACAAGCTGACTTTGCGGACCCAATGTTGTGAGGTGGATTTGTGCATTTACGAGTTTAAAAAATATCTTTAAGAAATATTTCTGATCTATATATTTTCTCAGGAATATATATATATATATATATATATATAAGTACATAAATTTAAAAATAATATAATAAATAAGACAAAAATACAAAAACTCCGGTTTTTCGCTCCAAAATTAAGACAAAATAAAGTTTGTTCACACACAAAAAAAAGATATGCTGCCAAGAAGAGTCGAAGAAATGTGTAACTTTTTCCTTGTAATCGTAAATGATTTAAGTGTTCAATAATATTGAGGAGAAAAGCTGAATCCTATAGCCAATCTTCATTTTCGAGTAGCAAGTTCATTGTTTTCTTCCAGATATTTAAAACATTTTCTCTCAAATTCCAAAATGTCGCGAGAACACTTTCTTTGGAAAAACAGCTCACTCAACATTGAAGGAGCGTTCTCTAGATTAAAAATTTCTATAATAACTCCATTAAGGTATCCGACTACTTGCAATAACTTTTTTATAAAAAAAATGGAGATATGGAAATTTTATCCTGGTTTTTAGATTCATTTAGTACATTTTAAGAAAAAAAGGTTAAAATGAAGAACAGAAAAGAAGAATTATTACTGCTAAAACGGGAAAAAATGGGTAAAAATTGACAAAAAAAAAAGACATAAACGTGGCCCCCAACTGAACAAATAGTAAATGAACAAATTCTCAAATTTTCAATTTTGATGTATTACTTTACTATTCCTTTTTTAAATGACCTTCCAGATAAGAGATATTTTAATTTTTACCAAACCTAGAGCACACTTTATCTTAGTTATTATATTAAATTGCTTAAAAAACAGTGAATGTATTCACATAAAGAACTGTAAATTTTGTAATAAAACTGTGATTGATAAATCTGAAGGTTAAAACACTTCTACTGTTATACAAAACATGCAAAAAAAATTTCAGCAAACTATTTTAAAAACTTTTAGAGCAATTACTGTCACTGTTTGAGTTTCTTGAAAAAAAAACGCATTTCCAGTAAAACGCATTTTAAAGTTTGAAATCTTATGCAAAATTATGGCATCTGCTTTTACCAAAACACTTGTATTTTTTTGCTCTAGTAAATGGAAAATAAAACACTAATTTTAGGGTAGACATTCATGATTTTAATTCATCAAAATCATGATTTTTTTTTCAAAAATTGAGAAATTTTTATAATGCCTTTATTTTATAGGCCATCTTACTAGCTTAATAACAATACCAAGGTCTTTATTTTCCTTCTACTAGAACAAAAACTACAAGCGTTTTAGTAAAAGCAGATGCCATAACTTTACGCAAGGTGTCAAACTTTAAAATGCGTTTTACTCGAAATGTGTTTTTTTCCCGAAAAACTCAAACGAGGACAGCGATTGCTCAAAATGTTTTAAAAATAATTGGCTGAAACTTTTTGCTTTTGTTCTGCATAACGGTAGAAGTGTTTTGATCTTCAGATTTATCAATCACTGTTTTATTTCAAAATTTGCAGTTCTTTATATGAATATAGTCCATATATTTTTAAGCAATTTCCTTTAAGATAAAGTGCTCTAGCTTTGGTAAAAATTAAAATATCTATTATCGTGAAGGTCACTTCAAATAGGAATAACAAAGTAACACATCAAAATGAAAAATTGAGAATTTGTGCATACAATCTGTGTGTATAGAGTGGGCCCCGTTTATGTAATTTTTTGTAAATTTTTACTAGTTTTTTTCCCATTTTAATAACAATAATTTTTTTTCTTTTATCAATTTTAGAATTTTTTCCTTAAAATATACTAAATAAATATAAAAATCACAAAAAAAACCATTTCTCCATTTTTTCAAAAAAAAGTTGTCGCAAGTAGTCGGATACCTTAAGTCATTTAAAATTTTGCATTTATTTTATTTAATTATTTTGCAAGCACGCGCAAACATGTGCTCGAAAATTCATTATATGAGTATGGCATTTTCACACAAACGATTTCTCACAGAGATGTTTTTCCTTTCTTTTATATAATCACCCAACAACAAAAACACCGCAGATATTATTCTCGTTCTCAGCATCCATTTCATATCTCAGCGAAGACATTACTGCGCGACGTAACTCAATAGACAACGGAGTAATCATTTCCCGTATTTACGCAATCAATCTGAGACAGGAGTCATTAATCGGGAGAGACAATAAGTAGGAAGTTGGAAAATACATCATAAAACTTTCACAAGCCCTTCTTCGATACATTATTCACTTGATGTCATCGCATGATTCGTGCATTATGTCATCCGTACAAAATTGAAAACTCGAGAGAAATTCAAACCGGATCGCTCGGTTTCACACCTCTTTTATTTTTTTAATACACCTTCTGGTTTCCACACATATACTCTGTCTCAAGGTTAATATTTCTTCGGATGATAAGAGAACAAGACGGATGTAAGAATGCTAAATTGAGGATCTTGCGTGAGTTATGATTCTGGCTCTTGCTTGGAAATTCGAAAGGGAATTTATAGATTGGTTATGCTCATGAATATTGGCCATATATAGATATTTTCTTGATGATTGAGTATACTTGAAGTTCCGGCCTATATAACGCGCACTTTTAACGCAATAAAGTAAGATCGAAATTTACAGGTACGCGTTTTATACAGGATATAAAAATGATTGTTTAAAAAATTGAACAAGAATAGAGAGTTGAACCTCTATGTTACGTATTCTTCTATATAGAGAAGTTTTTCCTGGAACCTTGAACATTTCTACGTAAAATAACTTCTCTATAGCGAAATACATTTTCTATATAACGAACCTCTTCTTTTGAGATTCAATTTTTGTTCCCCCTCTTTTCAAAATATTTAAGAAAAAAATCTAGTTATTCTCTCTTTAACACATTTTATGGTGGTCATAAATCTTGAACTGGTTTTATTAGATCCTAACTCGCCGAGAGCAATAGAGTTCTGAATGTTTCATCCAAGAAGTGTAAACTTTAACCCCCACTGCCCAGTTTACTAGAAACATCTTCAATATCCTGTTTAAACTTCAGTGGAGTTTTCCCGTGTCCCCTTGTTCTAATTATAAAATAATGAGGGCTTAATATTATTATTTTTTTGAATGGGTAAGATATACAAAAAAAACTGTTTTATGGGGTTCATAAAGTATATTAAAAGATGAACATTTATGTAATAAAATTTCCATACAACGAACTTTTTTCCTTGATTTAGCGACTTCGTTAAATAGAGGTTCGACTGTAATATGAAAAAAAAAGTCAATTCCTACTTGTTAGATCAACAGAGAAAAATTTTATTTTAGTTACTTTTTATTAAATAGTTACAATTAATATAAATATGTATATACATATGACAGAATAACAGCATTAAAGGCAATTGATTTTTCTTAACTATCATTAAAGTATTGTATTGTCATCCAAAACAATCGTGTATAGAAAATTTCACTTCAACTGTATGCTTTAAAACGTCAGAAAGAAAAAAGCCTTTTAAAATTTTGACCCAAATCGCAAAAAATAAAGCCAAAGTGGCTGCATCTGTAATTCTGTAAATAATTAGTTTCAGTCAATTAATTTTAATTAACTATAGTTAAATTATCGTATTGTCACCCAAAACAATAGTGTATAGAAAATTTCAGAACAAATGAGCGCTTTAAAATGTGAGAAAAAGAACTTTCCGAGGTTTGATACAAGTCGAAAAAATGGTCGCTAAATCGCCAAAAATGATACCAAAGTGGATGTCTTTGTAATTCATTAAATAATTAGTTTATTTTAATTGTAACTAAATTAGTGTATTTTCATCTAAAATAATCGTGTACTCGTATATTAAATTTCAACTCAATTGAGCGCATTAAAATTAATTTTATTAACGATTGAGAAATTTGAACAAGATGAATATATAGAGTGTGAGCTAATATTATAGGAATTGAAAAAAAATATGAGATTTAAAAAAAATTAGATTTTTACATGTATCTAATTACAGATTATTTTTTAAAAAATGGCATACTTCATGAACATGTAACGGGTATTATTTGGATTCTTCTTTTTATCATTCTTGGGGGGATATTCTTTAACTACGATTTTAGTTTAAAATCCACTTTCCGTAGAGATGATTGATTTTATGAAAATGTAAAAACTTTTTAAGTGACTGTCGTTGAGTATATGAGTTAGTGGTTAATCGTTGATAGTTAAACGTGGAATCCAAGTATTGATACGAGAGAACAGCGACTTAGTTGTCGACCATCTCGAGATTAGAAGTCGACGTAAAATGCACGAGGAAGAAAGGAGGTAAACTACCTTGGAGCTAATTGAGCAAATGGGCTTCAAGAAGGAACATAACAAGGAACTTTTACTCCAGAGAGATAAGTACTTTTAATAATTTATTATATCCGATTAGGGCTTAGGAGTCCGGTTTGGAATCGTTCTGTTCCCAGAGTAAAGCTATAATATTGTATATTTCATAAAGAGCTAAGAATAGAATAAAAGTAGTTATTTTTATGATTATGTCTGTTTCTCCCTCGAATCCTCTCACACCCGCGACCTTCGGGCCGCCAGAAACTTTTATTATTGGATAACTTGGAAAAAATCCTCCTATTCGTCTTACTTTATATCTTCAGTTAGATTGTATTGTAGGTTCCCGTCATCCATTAGTGTGGGGGAGTTGGAAGAAAAATTAGCCATATTCAAAAAAAAAAATAAACTTCTATTTATTCACAGTTATTAAAGACGATACAAATTTCATAACCCAAGTTAATTTTGAACTTTTTCTTCCTTGTGTCTTTTTGACAAGGGGAAGTGCTACATTTATGGCTTCATAGTTCTCTTTTTAGAGTTCTTTAAGCAGCATTTGAAATTTCAATTCAACTCAAACGTTTCATGTATATCGCTTTTCGTATATTTACTTTTGCTATCTTGATTAATATGCAGTATTTTAGCAGGTTCTTCAATTGCTTGACCAGTTTCAACTTCCTTCTCAGATGCCCGATTTTTTTATATTCTGCTCATTTACATTTGTAAAGCATAATAAGTCGTACAACACAGCAATCAAAACCACAAAATTGCTCATGAGAGGGGGGGAAGTGCAGCACAGCATGTTTATATAAAATATTTTTGAACAAAAGTGGCCACGCAGGGAACTCGATCAAAACTAGTAACTTGATTGTAAAAAAAACGTTTGCAACTCTCCAAAAAGAGGCATATTTGTGACAAATTCATTTTTGTTCCCATTAAGACTGTCTAATAGAAGGATACTGTCAAGGTCACTGTTAACGAATAAACAATTTTTCCAGAATTAATGACTTCATGATACTGGGTGGACTTTGCACCTCATGCGACTGCTCACATGTTAAAAGTATATTCAATAAAAAATATCGAAGTCAGTTCTAAAAAATAATTGTGTAAAACGTTTTTCATTATGCGTTATATGTTTCAGAATATTCATAAAAATACATCTTGGGCAAAATTCCTTCAAAGTGTTCAATATGCTTATCCGTATATTATAAAACTCATTCACATGGGAAAAAACAACAGAAAATATTATTTAGAACTTTCCTGAAAAAAAAAGTTAGGGAGTGAAACATACCAGTAAGTTTGAAGGTCAAATATATGATAATCAAAAGTAGTATTTTAGGGGTTCAAAGAAACGTAATACAAAAATATCTCATCATGCGATTACAGCAAAGCAAACAAAATGTCTTTTTTTATTTGGTTTATAGGATCAAAGATAGTTAATGAGCGTTCGAAGTGGAATCTTTTATTTTTGATGATCAACAGATGAGATATAAAAATTATATCAGGGTAAATATGTATTTTTATTATGTCAGAAAGCATTTTGTTTTACTTCAATCCAAAAAATTATTTTTAAACCTTTTATTTTCAATAAGCTCGCGCCCCCTCACAGGGTTACCACACCCCAGGGGGGCGCGACCCACAGTTTGAGAAACACTGAATTAGATAAATGACTTTTCTATAGGAAACTCGAAAATATATCTCACCAAGTATTACGCTTGTGATAACCGACAAGTGATCGCGGGTGTTTGAGGGTTCAAATAAAGATCAGCCATAAACAGTTTTGAATTCAAATTTATCATCCCTTTAACTCAGTGTTTCTCAAACTGTGGGGCATGCCTCCCTAGGGGGCGTGATAACTCTGCAAGGGGCGGGGGGTGCGGGCATATTGAAAAATCGAAAACAGAAGATTATATAAAATATATATATATATATTTACAAAAAGAAAACAGAATACTTTCTGTCATAATAAAAAATAAAATTAACATTTACACTGATATAATACGCTTATAAATGTATCAGTAATGCATAATGTACTTTTTATAAGTAATTAAATAATACTAAATTAAGAAAAATTTAATAATTGCCAGGGACCGATGGGTTTTTCACATTTAATTATATACAAAAATTATTACGTATCTTGGTAATTTGTACTGTTTATAAATAACCCCTTAACTGCCGATTAAAAGTCATGCGATCCACTCCGTTTTCCACGTAGGCGAGCGTATGTGATGTATTGGGGGGAGGGAGAAGAAAAGGAATAAAAAAAAATAAGGAAATCCTTTGAGATATAAAGTAAATTCTTCACAAACACTATTAAAGTACTTTTATTGCATTCCAAAGCCTTGGGAATAA
The DNA here is from genome assembly GCA_019973935.1 of Trichonephila clavipes. NCBI lineage: Eukaryota > Metazoa > Arthropoda > Arachnida > Araneae > Nephilidae > Trichonephila > Trichonephila clavipes. Next base: position 14,185 of record BMAU01002265.1, read on the forward strand.
TTTTGTGAGTAGCAGGGCACAGAAAAAAAATCGTACTTTGGAAAGTCGTATATATACGTTCAGGGCATTTAATGCACTGGTTGAGTGAGACGTATATATACGCCAGTGATATTTTAGAGGATAAAGTCGTATTGTAGCTTTAGCGTCATAGTATTATTGAATTCAATCTATTGTTATTTGTATGTAAGGGGGGGTGCGAAGAAAATTAGGATTAAATATTGGGTCGCAAATTTTGAAAGTTTGAGAAGCACTGCTTTAACTTTAACCACACACAACTAAACGTAGGAAATGCACTAAGTATCAAATTAAACGGGCAATCACTCGGCTTAAGTCTACTTAACCTATAAGTCAGGGTTTCTCAAACTATGGGGCACGCCTTCCTAAGGAGGGAGTGATAACTCTACGAGGGGAATGCGAGCATATTGAACAGTTAAAAACAAAAGATTATTTAAAAAAAATATCAATAAACGAAAGTAAACAAACACAAACATTCAGACATAATAAAAATAAAATACATATTTACACTCATATAATACACCTATAAATGTATCAGTACTGCACGACGTATTTGATAATGTATTTAACAAGGTATCCGACTACGTTCGGAGCCGTGATATTGCAAAAGCACATAAATGGATAATTTTCATGTTATTTAGTGTCACTTAGATTAGAATACATGTATAAAATTGTTTTAAGGACATTTTGACAAAAAAAGTATTTAAATACAATATTTTGGCAAAAAATTAACTTAGAATAGTCTTTTTTCAAAATGTTCTCCCCTTGTGAAAAATGCTTCTATTATAATATTTTGCCTATATATAGCTCAGACCTCTCTACAGAGGCTCAACTAGAATTTTTGAAATATATTTATTCATATTTCACGACAACAGAAGGGAGCAATTTTAAGAAAAAAACGCCAATAATTATTTCAATGTGATTTTTTTCAAAAATTCTAGTTGAGCCTCTGTAGAGAGGTCTGAGATATATACATTCAAAATATTATCATAATAGAAGCTTCCTAAAATGAGAACAATTTGAAGGAAGATTATTCTAAGTTAATTTTTTGCCAAAACATTGAATTGAAACAATTTTTTTTGTCAAAATGTCCATAAAACAATTTTATGCATGTATTCTAATGTGAGTGACACTAAAAATCATGTAAACGATCCATTTATACGTTTTTTTTTAAATCACGGTTCCAAACGTAGTCGGATACCTTAAGTAGAAGTTTAATAATTACTGGTGAACACCATGAAGTTGTCATATATAAAATTATATACAAAAATTAATACTTATCTTAATACTTTCTATTGTTTATAATTAATCCCTTGCTGACTAAAAGTTACGCAATTCGCTTCCCAAGCCCACCCTTTTCCACATAGGAGCGCCTATATCATTAATGGGGAGATGAAAAGGAATAAATACGCAAAAATCCTCTGAAATAAGTTAATTCTTCGCAATCCTTTTTTGTATTCGAAAGTCTTCGGGATATTTTTATGAATAGCAGTGCACCGAAAATATCGTACGTCGGAAAGATGCATATATACGTCCGGGCAATTAACGTTTTGGATGAGCAAAACGTTTATATACACCAGAGGCTCTTAAAATGTTAAAGACGTATTGTATCTTTAGAGTCAAAGTATAGTATAACTGGATTCAATGCATTGTTATTGTATGAAGGGCGGGGGAAGGGAACGATGAAAATTATGATTGGGTATTGGGTTGTAAATATTGAAAGTTTGAGGAACACTGATATAAGTATAATTTACTCCACTTACCCTTGGAGATTTCTGGACTACTACGCTATAATTCACCGTAAATCTCTTACTTTTACGACCTCCGGTCGCAATTCAGATTTTAATTTATTCTCTAATTATAAATAATTGACAGTCCAGTGAATATCCGTCGACTAACACAGCTTACCTAAATTTCAACGCTTAAATAGAACCGCTCATTTGCATAAATATCATCTTCTTCGGGAGAAAGTTTTAAATAGAACATACAGTTAAAAAGAACAATTGCACATCAAAAGGATTAGTTGAAGATTCGCGGATAGACCTGTTGCACTCTGAACTTTATCGCCCATCACAGTCAAATGGCAAAAAAAAGTATAACTTACAATCCAAAAGTGTCACAGATGATATAGTGCCAATGGTTATAAATGTGCGTTCTAAAACACACCAACTGAGGTTTTAGAATATGATTAACTGGAACACTGGTATGAAGACAATTGGTAACAGTATACAGGGTTAAATAATAAGTAAAACAATTCTGCAAATTAAAAAAAAAACCTTCACTAAAAATGTTTATTTTGTTTTTAAATTATGCATTTTTTCAATACAAATGCTTTAGTACTAAGAGTGGGCAAATTGTTTTGGCTCGTGGACCTCATTGTGAGAGAAACGGATACCAAAGGATTGCACCTTTTTCAAAAAGATTACATTCATTACAAAACATAATATATAAAATAACTAAAAAAGAGTTCAGTTAAAAAATAATGAAATAAAGTTAAATAAAAATGAATAAAATAAAGTTAAATAAAACAGGAGCATTATTATTCAATTTGTTTATTGCTTTAATTGCATATTATCTATAGAAGCAAGCGCATTTAATTTTAAAATCAGTTTTATGAGACTAATGTGTACCTCATCATACTTTTCGACAACTTCTTTTTTTAAATCAGGAGTGATATTACTTGTGTAAATTGTCATGACACAGCCTTCAAAAGTTAATGTTTACTTTTTGTAAAGAGTGTTTTTTTTCCAGATATAGAAGTTTAAGTTGGCATTACTTTCCAAGATAGCGACCGATTTAACAGCTGTCAAGTGATTCATTCTCAGTTTGGTTTGGCAATTCATCAAAACGATCATCAAGCAAGGCGTAAATTCGTCGAATGGGCCCAAAACGAGATTGCCGTTGTTCCCGATTTTCATATGCGAATTTTGTTTACCGATGAAGCGCACTACTGGTTGAATGGCTACGTCAACAAGCAAAACTGCCGCATTTGGAGTGAAGCTAATCCACAAGTGTATGTCGAAACATCGTTACATCCAGAAAAACTGACTGTTTGGTGCGCTTTATGGGCTGGCGGAATCATTGGTCGGTACTTCTTCAAAAACGATGAAGGCCACAACGTTACAGTCAATGGTGATCGGTATAGAGCCATGATTACTAACTTTTTTATTCCTGAATTGAACAATCATGATGTCCAGGAGCTGTGGTTCCAACAAGACGTCGCAACATGTCACACAGCTCGTGCCACAATCGATTTATTGAAAGACACGTTGGGTGACCGCCTAATTTAACGTTTTGGACCTGTGAATTGGCCTCCAAGATCTTGACCGCTAGAATATTTTCTGCGGGGCTATGTAAAGTCATTGGTCTATGCGGATAAGCCACAAACGCTTGACCATTTGGAAGACAACATTCGCCGTGTTATTGCCGATATACGGCAACAAATGTTGGAAAAATTCATCGAAAATTGGACGTCCAGATTGGACTACATCCGAGCCAGCCGTGGCAGTCGTATGCCAGAAATCATATTTAAAATGTACTGCCACAAGATTATCTTTCGAATTAAAAAAATTCATGTCAATCGAATAATACATCGTTGTTTTATTACAATTTAAAGTTCTATACCTCTAAAAAAACACCCTTTACTTTAGTTTATATTTACCTCTTTTTGATTCTTCATTGAAGAAAAACTTTTCTCACACAAATATGAGAGGACTAAAATATAAAGAACAATTCCCCAGCAAAGTTCTTCATGAGTAGAAATTTTTCAGCTGCCAAAGATCTGTTCAATTCAATGTCATTGCATTAAACCCTTCCTTCACACCTGGATCTGTCTGAAAGTCATTAAGTTCAGGCCATAACTCCTGAGGTGCTGTACCAATATTTTCACGAATTTTGTGAAATGAATTTTTAAAACAGTGCAGATAATTTATATCTGGATGTGTTTAATACGTTTATATTACTCTACGTTGTATTTATCTTATGTTAAAAATTGTAATATTTGCAAGCAATGCCGTTTCTTACAATATAATGGCGAATCATTGGAAACATGGCGAAATCTTGGCGATAGAGAAAAATTGGCACCATTTTTGGCGGCCATTTTCGTGACCCTGTGGATTCATCTGGAAATTAATGGATAAATCTATTAATATCTGGATTTATTTTGTAAGCGGATCTTTCTCTAAAAATCATTGAGGGTGTTGTTGCTCACCTTAACTGAGTTAGTATTGTTTTGACTGTTGAAGAGAGGATCAACGATTCGCTTTTACTGTGGTTGTTGTGTAGGACAAGCGATTGCTTTTGAATAATGCTTAAGCATCTTGTTTTTTATACATTGGCAGTTGTGCCTAAGCGCCGCAGAAGGTGTGAAGGTCTGAAATTTACTCAGCGAATTTGAGGATGGTATCCTACATTTAAAGGATTGTTTTTTTAGACAATAAATATCCATTGCTCTAGGAGAACTGTATTTCTCTTTAAGACTGATTGCCTAAAATCTTAGAACCTCGATCGATGTAACATAATATATGTAGCAATAGGATAAATGAGTAAATTGAATTTAGGCCAGTGTTTCTCAAACTTTCAATATTTGCGACTCAATATTCTACCCAAATCTTCTTCGCGCCGCCTTCCATACAATAACAATGTATTGAATTCAATAGTAACATACCTTGACGCTAAGACTACGGTATATAAATTTAACCTCTTAAGTACCACCGGTGTACATAAACATCTCGATCGGTCTAAGCATTAATTGCCTGGACGTATATGTATGTCTTTCCAAAGTACGATATTTTCTGAGCACTGCAATCCATACAGTTATTCTGAATACTTTAGAATGCAATAAACAGACCTTGACACTGTTTGCAAAGGATCTACTTATTTCAGAGGATTTGCTTATTTATTCCGTATTCCTCAATACATCATATGCGCGAGACTACGTGGAAAACGGTGGCTTTGGGGACAAAAACACAGTTAAGGGATTAATTATAAACCGTACAAATTATCAAAATAAAGTTAGTTTTTGTATATAATTTTATATATGACAAGTCCATGGGGTCACTGATAAGTTTTAAACTTGTTTATAACTTAGTATTGTTAAATTAATCATAAAAACATTGTGCAGTACCAATACATTTAAGTGTATTAAATCATTGTAATTGTGTATTTTATTTCTTATTATGGTCATAATGCATTTAGTTTGTTTACTTTCAGCAAATTAATATTTTAAAATAATCTTTTGTTTTTTGACTTTTCAATGTGCTCGCGCCCGCTTCGTAGAGGTATCACGCCCCCTAGGGAGCACGCCCCACAGTTTGAGAAACGCTGATTTATATATATAGGATCAATTTTTTTATAGCCTTTAAATCTACTTGTTACCTCGTTCCCCAAACTCTGCAATTGAAATCTTTGTAGAAACCTTTTATTTGCTTTCTTTCACGATAAAGGTAATAAAGGAATAAAATAATTTTGCTTTCCTAGTAGAGAAAAACACGAGTTGAATCTTGTGAAAATACAAGGTGAATCTGGTGAAAATACAAGATGAATCACTCACGTTAAAGAAATCTCTATTCAAAGCGGATTTTTAGACTATTTTGTCGGGTAGCAAAAAGACCCTGTCCTGTGTGCTTTATTTTATTAATTATTGTCATACATTTTCTTAAAATTTTTAATCATATCAAACTAAATCAGGTTAAAAAATCTTTTTTTTAACTGAAAAAGATTATGAAAGGTAACTGCAATTATATAAATTTTTCTCTCATTAATATCTGATAGACATAAGCAAAGAAATATGATAGTTTAGAAATTAAACCTTAAAAATTCCCCTTACTTTACTAGTTTTAAAAATACATACAATTGGTTTTCTTTGTATTCTACAAATCATGAGAAATGTTTACGACTTTTGCAACGTATTCCAACTTTTCTGAGTTCAATTTTATTATTTATGATTTTCAAATTAATATATTAAAAACATTTATATGTATAATTTTACTGATGGTCTTTGATTTTAATTAACAAACTGAATAGTTCTCATAATTTCGAAAACAAAATGGTAAGAATTATATGAATCTTCCTGACCATTATGTCACTGAAGCGTCTTCTTCAAGTAAAACCGATAAAAACTGATTTTATCGTAGTTTGTTATATTTATCGTTTGCAACTTCCAAAAGTTTTTTTAAAAAGTTATGTCAGAACTCGTTGATAATGTATGATGAATGTTAAAAAGGTAAACTAATTTTTGTGTTTTTTTAAATAAAATTTTTATGTCTTTTTTAAATTATATTATTACATCTTTACTAAAATAATATTTTTTCCTTCAATGTTTAAAATAGAAATTAAGCATATAGTAGGCAATAAAATTTCGAGCACGCATTTATCGTGATGTTTTAAAATTCTACAAAAGTGTTATCCGCGCATAATATATATTTTTTAATTATTATTTAATTTCAGTTTTTCTTAAATGTACATTTTAAGAAGACATTAAATTTAAAAGAACATTTTCATGATCTGTTCAATGATTTCGTTTAGAGAAGAACTAAAAGAATATATTAAAACGCAATGAAATGGATACTTTGGAAATTTAATTATAATCTGATAAACTGTCTTTTTTTCTTTATTAGAATGTCAGAGAAAATCTGATTAAATTAATTAACCCACTTCAAGAATTTCCTACGAACAAAAATTCGTAGTGTGTATATGTACGTACTCATAATTTAAATCAGGTTCTATTTCCTTAGACATTAAGATAAAAACAAAGTGATGATAATAATTTTCCTGTTATCTTTGAATGCTATCAAAACTTCTTTCTTCAAGAAAATTTTTCTAAAAGTAATTTCGATTTGGTGGTAGATTTACAGATTTAATATTGGTAAAATTTTATGTAAATATATCACTCTCAGTAAAATTTTTTATTATGTTGTGAAAAATAAGTGTTAAAAATTAAGTGTTTATTGTTTAATCTATATTTCTTTCTACAGTTAAATGGTCAAAATTAATTATAATGCAATCATGTGTTCTACATTGAATTTAAAATTGACATTAGAATTGTTTTTGTTGTACTACTTGCAAAATGTAAATACAATTTCAAATCTCATGATTGTGAGAAGCTGTTAGAATATTCTTCAAGAAGTTTCCAAAATTAAAAAATAAAGTTTATAATTCACGCGCATTTTGAAACCGAATTAGAATCGAATTGCATTTTGTTTTTCTATATACTTTACAAAAGCAAACGTTGGCAACAGTTGAGTGCATGGAATTATTAGTTGAAAACATAAGATTACATTTATCGTATGAGTCTGACGTCACATGAATTTATAAAATAATTAGCTAAATTCCTTGGGTATCATAGTCCCGTGTTAATAAAAACCTTGTGTCTCTAGCCAATGAATTCAAAAATTCTTGTGACGTCATAGTCACACTATAAAAGCAATCATGTGTTTCCAGATAATCAGTTCATGCCCTCCATTGTTGCCAACTTTTACTCTTTGCAGAAGCTTTCTCATGAAGAGTACATATTTGTCAATATTAATAAGGCATGTAGGTATACAAAATGCATTTTTTAAAGTACATGCATAAAATAAGTTTCTTAATTAAAATTTTTTTGAAGAAATGTTTTTAATTCATATAAACATTCTAACTATTATGAAATGCGAAACTGTATCTTAATTTTATAAATAGAATAACAAGTACAATTAGAGTTTAATGTCTGCATAAAATTCAGTTGAGAACCCGTTTGTCTGTAGCATAGGACCGTCATGAATTAAGCCTATTAGCTGGAAACACTGGATTGCAGTTATTACGTGATTATGATGTCACATGAATTTAACCCATCAATTTTATATGCATACCTACGTCTTTTAACTAACCAAAATTATTACTATTTTTAATTGCATTTATATCATAATAGATTTGCAAAACAGCCGATTCCATATAACAATTCAATGAGATTTTAGACATTTTTAGTACATTTTACAATTTTATGAACAAAACACTTCTGGTTACTTAATAAACAAATGATAAACTTAACATACTTTTCTAGTTTTTAAAATATAAAATTATCTCAGAGTAATTCGTCACCATAAAAAAGACAGAGGAATATTTATTTAAAACATATTTCTTCCATTATGTGTGTTATTTTTGTAATAAACACATTCAGATTTATATAAAATCTGACCTTCATGCTTTCGAAATAGAATGTTTCAATCGATGAACTTTTAAATGCAATTCCTGTTACAATAATTGCATTTGGATATACCCAACATTGTGCGTTAAAAAATGTTGTTTAGTTTTTGCTATAAACTTTCTTTAACGAGAAAATTAGAATCCGTCAGCTATTCTTTTTTGTGAGAATTAATATCTTTCCTTTATAAATAAATTATGAATATATAAATTTATCATCTGACTCTAAAACAACTGTGTGCTTATTCATTTAAGCTCTAGAATAAAATATTAAATTTAGTTAGAACAATATCCTTTTCAACTTTAAATCATATTAAATCGACTGTTATAAAATTAGATTCATATAGCTAATAAAATATGAATATTTTAGTTCGCCAGTTGGTCCATGTATTTATACGTCGCGCAGAGATCTTTTATAAATGACATCACATTGAAATGATCGGTAAACGTTTGATTAAAATAAACTGCAACAATAATAATTTGTTCGATAATTGTCCTGCGAGGCCATAAATTTCTTTTGTTGTTTTTCTAAGATGCATTTGGCAATTTGGGGAAGGTCATTCACTTTTTCTGTGATGAAATATATTTTTTGATTCTTTTTTAAATACAAGGTAAAAGTAAATTGCGCCCAAACTCTGCACAGCCAGATTCTTTGTTAGGAGTACATAAGAAATACTCATAGAATTGTACCCGTGCGATCCATAGTGTTCGAGAAAAACGGAAAAAATAATGATGGGGCCATGGCGAATTTCTGTGCTCCTATACGGGGTGGTTGAATTTTATGGCCACCATGATCGCTAGAACTTAGGCAATTGGAATCTTTCCTTTGGGGAAATCTCTATGTCTCTCTATCTCTATGATGTCTGAATGGAATACGAAAATATATGATATCAAATTTAATCAAAAGAAAAACACACAAAGGTTGTATTGTATAAAAGTCTTTTAAGATCAGTATTAACTTATGCATGCGAAACTTGGTCCATGTCTCGAACAGATTAGAACATGATAAGTATCTACGAAACGAAGATTTAAAGATCCATTTTTGGAGGAATTCAGGGAAATGGACCATGGTGAAGAAGATCAAATTTAGAGCTCTATCGATCATATAAGGAATCTGGCATTGTTAACTTCGTCAAAATACAACGAATTAAAAGGGCAGGTCACGTTATCAGAATGAACGAAGCCCACACCACTAAACAAGTCTTAAATGTTCAACCAATGGGCACAGGAAGAAATGGCAGGCCAAATCTTAGATGCATTGATTCCCTAGAAAAAGATCTCCTAGTTTTAAGAACTAGGAATTGGAGAACATTGGCAGGAAGAAGGCTGGCCGGGAAAAGGCTTCTTGAGAAGGCCAAAACCCACCGTGGCTCATCCATCCATGAAGCCTGCCTCGATATGCTCCATGAATACTATGAACATCTACCTTTAAAAATATTTAAAACTACAGCTCTTGATGTGTCCAATAGGGCTGTGACATCATACTTTGTTCGTATTTTCTCGTAAACTATGGATTGTATAGGTACAGTTTTCTGGACAGTTCTTATATAATCCCAATGCGGAATATGGTTGGGTAGAGTTTGAGCGCTATTTTTAGGACACCCGGAATATATTTGAATGCTTAAAATTGACTGTGGTTATTTTCAATACCATCTGAGATATTGGCATCGGCATCTCTACAAAAATTAGCATTTTATTTAAGTATATTAGTAGACTTAAGACTTATTAAGTATATTAGTATACCAAGATGTAATGCATGAAATAATAATAAAATGGTTGCTCAAATAAAAAGTGGATAAATTGAATAAAAAGTATATCTCCATTTGTAATCAAAATAAATCGCCATGAGCATTGCCTCACAGGTTCCCTCGTTTTAACAGTAGGACTATGCTTTCGCTGTAGCAAGACCGAGGTTGATTCTAGAGGAAGTCCAACATAGCATCCTTCACCTCATCGTCCAAATGGAATCGCAATGCTGTCTCAAGTGAGAAAAGTTTCAGGAAGTTAAATCCGGACTGTACGGCAGGTGCTCCAACATTTTTCAACATAATTTATTTAAGGTTGTATGGGATTCATGGGAGACGCTTAGGCCGGCATTGTCAAGAAGATCTGATATTGTTTGCCATCCTTCACGAAAACTTCTGTATAAATTTTCGATTGGAGCATTTCTAGTCATTGACTGCTCCCTTTCGCTGATAGGCGTCCGCATCAAGTGCACCTTTCACAAATCGAAACCATACTTCATTAACCATACAGAAACCATTATTCCGATATGAATGCAACCAAGAATAACACGACTTTACTTTTGACCTATTTCCTCTACCACAAGCAGGTTTCTTCATCGCACATCGCATGCGGTGTACACCTCCTACCTCCCTTTATACCCATGTTCAGTGGCGCTTCAATAGCTGCTATCATTCTGACACAATGGGCTCAACTCATGTGACGTCATAGTCACATGATAGTGAAAGCCACGTGATTCTAGCCAATCAATTCAAAAATTCATGTGACGTCATAGTCACACCATAAAAACTATCCAGTGTTTCCAGCTAATCAGTTCACGCACTCCGGTGTTGCCAAGTCTTGCTCTTTGCAGAAACTTTCTCTTAAAAAGTACATATGTACACAAAATGCACTTTATTTAAAAGTATAAACATAAAATATAGTTTTTTTTTAAATTTTAAAATAATCTTTTTGAAGAATTTTTTTTCCTAACATTTAAACATCTTTACCCAAATAGGAAATTTGAAATTGTATCTGAGTTTTACAAATAGAACAACAAGTACAATTACTTTAATGTTTATTTTGAAATCAATGGAAAACACGTGTTTGTTTTTGTCATATGACTTCATGAATTGAGCCCATTGCACGTGTCCACTTTTTATTTGTACAAACCTTATATTAACGGTGGTATATTGCATAAATTTATTCATTATATAAAAATACGAAGAAATTCTTTTAACATTTTACATTCTTTTTACAAATATATTTGTAAAAAGAATGTAAAAGTTTAAGAATGCGTTTTTCGTTTCCTATGGATACAAGTAACAAAGCGCAAAGAAATGCTTTTTATGAAAAATTAACATTTTTATTATGCTTAGATTTCTAAAATTTACAAGACAAAAAAATACAAATAATTGTCATTGAAAATAAAAATCATAATTTCAATTTTTCCCCTTATTTAACTAGAGAGTTTTATATTTTTTGGCCCTAAGATAAAAAAAATCATTTATAAGAGTAAAAATGCTTAAGAAACCTAATAAAACGAGAAATGAAGATTGATATTATTTTCTAAAATATTTCTATTCCTTTAGAGATGCATGTAATTATAATTTAAAATCTTCAACGATTTAAATTTAGAAGACGAACAAGAAATTCAATAGATTAAAATTACATTCCCGAGTTCAAAATCATTGGTAAACAGGGAACGTAACAATATATTTAACTTGACACTCTAATGAAATACTTTAAGTCTCAAATTGTCTTTCTTCTTTGCCCACAGTAAAAGTTGAGGTAGTAAAATTATAATTCCAAATTATGCTTGACGTAACTGTTTGAATTTAAAGTGACTTATTACAGTCATCTTTTTGAACAGTCTGTAACTGTTAAATTTCTTTCATTTATGCAGCACAAAATTCAGAATGAGGTTCTTTAAAATGATCTGAAATAAATCTGATATTTTTGCATCACAAAGAAGAATTCTTTTTTCCACTATATTTTTTGTAATTAGCTTTATTAATACATTCACTATTTACAAAATAAAACATCGAAAAATTAACTTTGTATTCTAACTGATGTGTGCATATAGTTTAGAATTTTTTTTTTGCTATTACTTTTGAAAAACTGTTTATTTTGAAGAAAAGAAAGGTACAATTTTTAATGAATTATTTATTTTCTGATAAAAGTAAAATATAGAAACGTATTGAGAGACAGTAATGAAATACAGTTGCATTTTCTGTTGGTTTGGAATAAATTTGAAATTTTTTAAAAATGAAATAGCTTAATTTCTTTTGAAATAAACATATGCATGTGAATACCGAAATCCCAGAAGTAATATTTAAATTCGAGAAGTGTCCGGAAACGAGTTACTGTCTTGGAAAAAAATTGCTTAAAAATTCTTTTTTTAAAATAAATATTACTTTTACTTGGACGCAACGCGGGGGTGTTCGTTACGTCACTGTAGAAAACTATTTTTCTACATTACTTTCTCCATTGTTTAAACATTTGCCAATTGCGAAGCCAGTTTGTCTACACCCTCTTCAAAGAAAGATTCCGCCAGTGAAGAGTCATTGTCGAACAGCTGTTTGTGTAAACTCATCACCAAGCTATCTTAATATGTGTGAACCATCCGTGTTCACAAGTTTTTCATTCACATTTTTAACCAAACCATCACTAACTACAGAAAGCCACCCACTCTGTGCTTCGTCATGATTATTGTTGTACCCATTATTGAATTGTTGGATTGCCTTTCCCACTACTCCATTACTCATTACATTTTCACCATAACTCTCTACAAGTTGACGATGAGTTTCAACTGGCTTAAGGTATCCGACTACTTGCGACAACTTTTTTTTAAAAAAGAATAGATATATGGAGATTTTTTAGTGGTTTTTAGATTTATTTAGACATTTTAAGAAAAAAAGGCTAAAGTTAGGGAGGGGAACATAAATTATTACTTCTAAAATGGGGAAAAATGGGCAAAAATTAACAAAAAATTACATAAATAGAGCCCACTGTGTACAAATAGTAAATGAACAAATTCTCAAATTTTCAATTTTGTTACAATACTTTACTATTTGTTTTTGAAATGACCTTCAGGATAAGAGATATTTTAATTTTTGCAAAAACTAGAGCACGTTATGTTAGTATATGAATTGCTTAAGAAAACAGTGCTTATATTCATATAAGGAACTGTAAATTTTGTAATAAAACAGTGATTGATAACCCTGAAGGTTAAAACACTTATATTGTTATACAGAGCATACACAAAAAATTTCAGCAAATAATTTCAAAAACTTTTTGAGCAATCGCTGTCCCTGTTTGAGTTTTTCGAAAAAAAAAACACATTTTGAGTAAAACGCATTTTAATGTTTGACATCTTATGTAAAGTTATAGCATCTGGATTTACTAAAACACTTGTAGCTTTTGTTCTAGCGAATAGAAAACAAAAAACTTGGTATTTTTATAAAACTAACAAGATGAACTACTAAATAAAATCATAAAAAATGTGTCAACTTTTTTAAAAAATCATGATTTTAGGGTAGTCAGATACCTTAACATTTATCGGCAATTTATCGAGATCAGAAATTGTTTTATGCATTTTAAACGCTTACTATGATGTTTAAAAATCAGAACAATACAGATGTAATGGCCTCACTGTACTGACTATCAACTAAGACATATGCGCACAAAAGTTGAAACTCCAATGCTACCGCTGGGGTTGCAGTAAAACAGGACGGTACTTGGTTTCCTGACACGCTTTGTAGATAGCTATTTCAAAAGTTTAAAAGTCATTCGTGTATGTTAGGAAAATTGCAACAAACAGCATTAAAGCTTTCAAGAGGATAGTTGAAAAAAAGGTTAAATAAAAGAAATATCAGTGATCCAGTTATGAATATATATTTATTGATAGATAAATATTATTATTTAATAGGTATCCATATTTGAATGAAATACTTAAGTGAAATGATTTACTTAATCGTTATGTATATTATATTAGGTGTAAAATCAATGAGTTTCATTTAAAACGAAGTATTCAGTTTTAAGGAAATTTCTCTCTATGGACTTAATTTGTTTTATATCTCAGATTCACTTAACAAAAAGATAATAAATATCTTTTATGGGGAAAAAAACTGCCTTACAGCTTGTAATGGATGGGCTATTCCATCCATTGGTGTAAGAGGGTCACAAGGAAAATTGGCTGTAGTCAATACAAAGTCTAATTATAACAATTCTCAACAACTACGCAAATTCTACAACAAGAAATGCACCTATTGATAAATATGGGAAGCAATAGCAAGGTAGACGAGATAATTGGAAATATAATAAAAATTCGAATCACTTAAACTTAGAAAATCCACACACAGGCAATACTCCTTCTTATGTTTGAGGATAATTTCTAAAGTAATCTAATTAAAACCGACCGAATCCAATTTAACAACCAATTCACCAAATCGTTTATCTTAATATTAATATTAATCAAATAATCTACGAAGTGATGTCGCCTCGCCTTATGTCAATCACAACTTGCTATCCTGTTAGCTTCTAACCTAAATCTCCGATCCAGCTTCAAAGCTAATCTTTATATACAAGCCTTGATTTGAATAATCACGTCTTCTTCTTTGGTGAAAAGTTTTCAATACAATAATATTTAAAGTCCCATTATTCCCCAAGAGACTTATTAGTAGGAAGAACGCAAACAGACTCGTTACAAGATCATTACTTTTTTTTTTCATTTTATATTAATTGTTTATTAACGTTGAAGTTAGACCGAAATAGAAACTACTGGATCAACTCTATAATTTAGAACTTATGTCAAGTGATGAAAATAATACTTGAGTTTGCAAGGGTCACCAGTTCTGTGACAAGCTATTGACATTGGCAGGAGTGTTTATTTGATCCACCAATCAACCGGCCGCAGTTACGCCGTGCATGCCTTAGACGACTGAGACGAAAGGAATCCCCATTTGTGCCAGTCGTTAAAGGCTTTTATTCCTGTTCTTTGTTGTTTGTGACTTGCAGAAGGAGGTGCTGCTGCACACCCTATAATTCAAACATCCACACAACACAGACGAGAGAATTTTGAGCCCCGATAAAATTAACGGGCATCAACCACACTTCATTTCAGATCAAGACTTGACCATTGTTTCCAAACTATGGGGACTCGGCTGCCGTAGCTACGTACAATTTTATTGAGCCTAAATTATTACATATGCATCATATTTACGCATTAATTTCTTTTATAAAAGTAATCCATATTTGAGAACAAAATATCTTTTTCTCATTAGAATGTTTCAGTGAATCCATATGAGAAAACAATGATGATGAAAAAAAAAAGATTCTAAGATTATTAAGATTATTAACTTATGTAAACTGTTACATTTCTCTTATTAACATAAAGAAACATTGTACCTGACACAATTAATCTTTCTCTGTATCATTAAAACTAGATTTACTTCACACAAGATTGTCTCTATTGTATTTAGTTTCTAAAGCAATAGTTTAGACTTATGCCTTGGGTAAAGTATTAAAATTATCTGCACCGAAAAGATCTTTTCCAAGTTACATTGTATATTAACGAACCTATAACTTTAAGATAATTTCAATAATTAATTGCGAGAAAGATCTTCAGCTGTGTTACCTTCTATCATATGCCTTTGGGAAAAAAACTGTTATTAGAAAGATAGAAAATACACCACTGTTGCTCAGAATGAAAATCTATAATTTTTCCTATTAATTTGTTTCTAAGCCTTTATTCCTCAACGACGAGAATGGAGTATACTTTGAATACTATTCTTCAGAGCAGAAGAAACATAAATAACGATTATTATCACTTAACTTTCGTACAAACGCTGATTTGTATTTGTTCAGATTCAGACGCTCATAAATTTTCTTTCTTCGAGTTATATATAAGAGAATTTCTCCCTTGTGTAATTCTCTAATGGTAACTTGTAGCATTCTAAGGATTTCGACGCTTTATTGCGTAGAGTTAGCTTAAATATGAAAGTACTTTATCGTAATGGTTTCCATAACTCGCGTAACGTGGAAAGGAACAAAGAATTCCTAATTGTTCAAAGTAAATTAATAGTAAGATTGTTCAAACCAGCAGTATTTGGGCATTAAATAAGCTCTTCGAATATTGTGTAAGATAAAATTAGATTTCCAGAGGAAAATTATTACAATGATGATTACAATTAAATTTTCTACAACGTTGTTAGTTTGAAATGTTATATTAAATAAATCTAATGTCAACATAATTGGATTTCAAATACTGAAAAAACGTATAGTTTTGCATTTTATCATATTTAAATGAATTTATATTTCCTTTAAAAATCAATTGTAATTTAAGCAATAGATAAATAAATTTTAATAAAGATAGCGTTTTTGGTTAAAAGGAAATATATAGTGTATATTTTTATATTCTTTAACCATTTTACAATGGTAAATATTTGTTAACCTTTATTTTAATTCTGTTATTTTATTATAATCTGGCAGTTACTTTAAAAATTGCCAGCCAGCCCCTTTGCTTAGTTTTAAACTTATTTTCTGTTCTCCTAAGCATATATATAAATGCTAGTTAAGGCAGTGGTAATAATACTTACCACAAATTGCATTAACTTTTAAATATCCAAGGTAATCGATTTTACCATTTTTCATTTGTGTTGTCATCTATTAATAATTTTAGAAAAGTTCTTAAGAAATTATAAGCCCTTAACAACTTTCCAACTTCCGGATAACAACTCCAAATGCACAACAACAGTCTCAAGGAAAAAACAGGATGAGTCCATTAGTAAGATATCGTATCCAACTGCTGTTGACACATATAAATATATTATGGGAGGGATAGATCACTTTGATTAACTTCGAGAACGTTATACAACTGAACGCCGCTCCTGGAAATGGTGCATCGAATCTCTTAATTCTTTATTGATCTGTGAATTGTAAATTCCTTTATTTTGTGAAAATTATGTACAAGAAATGAATAAAGTTGGTGACCATATTTCAATTTTAGGGAATACATGTAGGCGCTGTCATTTGTGTGCTAATAAGACAAATCAAAAAAGAACACGACATGTGAGTACATTTGGTATTGTTCGGTTATGTGAACTTTTCCTTTTTTTTTCAAAATTTCTTGGAAAATAATATTGTAATCTGTCATATATGAATGAAAAAAACTCTGATATATACAATTAATTTTTAGTTCGTGTAGTATTTTCAAAATATATTTTATAAATATAAACCAAAGACAAAAATAAAAGCATTTGGTTGCCTATTTTCTTATAGCTCCTAATATAAACGGTAGTACGTATATTTACAACAAAAAAAAGTGTTAAAAATTCAATTGATTTTGCCTAATAAGCTGAATGAGTTTCTTCTCTTCAATCAATCTCTCAATTCCAAAAATATTTTAATACAAATTTACTAGTAAATGTCCTTTTAAATGATTAAATAGTATGCTTCTTTTCTCTTTTACTATTTAGTTTGTCGACTAATTTCATATTAATTTCAAAGTGGTTTTACAATAATACATTTTTATTTCAATTTAAAAATATATTTTGAAAATTTGATTTCAAGATTTTATTTTATTTCCTTTTTTTTTAATAGGGTTTTTTCTACTCACGTTGTAACTATGTCTGGGTCAAAATTTTAAAAACGTTTTCTCTTATTTAAAGCACCCAATTGAGCTGAAATTTTGTATATACGATTGCTTTGGGTGACAACATGATAATATAATTATAATTAATAAAAATCAATCGATGGGAGCTAGTTATTTAAATAATTAAATTGTACTCAAAATTCCGATTGCTTACAACATAAAACTACTGAATATCGAAACCAGTAAATTAAACTATCACATCGTATAATTAAATTAAAACTAATCATTAAATAAATACATTTTATCAAAATTCCCTTTTGTTCTTAAAATTTAAGGTATATAAAAAACTATGTTAGGCAAAGTGTGAAGTTTGAAAGTAATCCCATGCTTAAAAAACTTGTTTTTTTTTCTGGTGTTGTTATGTATCAAAGGTAGCACTCCGATTTACATTAAGAGCCAAGTCTCAATCAATGTTTGATTGAAAGGTTCGAGGTGAAAAAGCCAAATATACGTGGTTTGGAGTAACAAATTGAGATTCAATGTAAATGAGTCCCGGAAGTTAATTAATTGAGTGACCGGTTTCAAAATAATGACACATGTTGCTACAAGCATTCGCATAACTCTAGATCGTCATAAACTCCGTTCCTATCTACTTAAATTCGCTTTATATAATTTCTCTCTATATTGTTTCGTAGATGTTGAAGCAGTTTGAACTGAAGACACGAGAAATAGAAAATAACAAGATTTATTAAGGCTGTTTTCGGTCAACATTAAATAATAGGACCAGAATTTGGAACATTTTTTCAGATATAAAAGCAATGAAAAATTAATACGATATTCTGGCTTCACTATCCTTTAAAGCGAAATTTTTTTTTTATCATACTTCCCATTTTTACCCGTGTTGATTCATTTTTTCTGGTTTAAAATGTGTTTTTCCAATACCGTAATGTTAAATGGACTATGCGTTCACGTATTAAAAGGAGAAATAAAATATTCATGGGATCTTTTGAAATTTTTAAAACCACTATATTGTTAACAGAGGTATGAGTATATTGCAAATTTTCATGGAAACTGAGGCATTTTTCTGTCTGAAAATGTTCTTCGCGTTTAGTCAAAGCTCTCTTATTTTTTACCGAAGACAGCCTTAAAAAGCTAATAGCAGCTACACTTGGCTGACAACTGAATCAGCATAAAGGAACATGTCTTTTTATTCCCCATAATGAAATAATCCAGAACACTGCTCTGGAAACTGAAAGAATACAACAGGGGTTAATAACTTATGGTACGCTGAATTACCCTAAAAATTTGTGAATTTTTAAGTGGATGGAAGTTGATAAATTTGTAATAGGCCTTATTTGACAAACATCTTTAGAATTATGAACATTTACGGAATTACGAAAAAATCGAAAAGATAACTCTAAACATTAATTTACAGCTATTTTGTAAATTATTGGATGTCATTGTTGGAGAGACTTTCATACTTTTCTGAAGCCCCATTCCTTTATAAGTAATGTGTAAAAGATTCGAATTATTTAATTTAAATTTAAAGAAATTATACCTGTTTGAAAATTGTTTATATTTTCAGACCTCTAGAGAAATTTAACACCCCTGAGGCCCCTTGTTTGAAGACAGAAAATTGCATGCACTCTATGCTTTCAGCTTTTGGTTAAACATATCTAAGTAATAATTCCTTCCTCAAATAAAAAATATTTCGGGTCTGCAAAGAAATTGTTTAACAACTGAATGCTCAGAATCGTCTCAAATTGAAAGTCAGACATTGTACCTCTGATTTTGAGAGATGAAAGAAGAGCGATGCAAGCACTAGGTTCACATTAATTAATTTTTTTATTTAACTATAATGGAAGAAAATACTTATCTTATATGTTGTCTATTTCTTATATTAATGAGAATAAGTTTTAAAATTACGTAATAATGTACATTTTAATTTTTTGAAGAGATAGTTATATTTTATACTGTTCATTTTATGTTGAAAAATATCTTTAAATGATGCAAATATAATATATAATAAAACTGTAAATATATATATATATATTATTGACCTCTATTCTTGAATTCTGCATGCATTACCAAGGGAATCAAATGGGCTCAATTTATGTGATGTCATAGTCACATGATAGTGAAAGCCACGTAGTTCTAGCCAATCAAATAAAAACTCATGCGACGTTATAGTCACACGATGAAAACAATCGTGCGTTTCCAGCTACTCAGTTTACGTGCTCTGGTGTTGCCAAGTTTCGCTCTTTGTAGAAACTTTCTCTTACAAAGTACATTGCATACAAAATGCACTTTATTTAAAACCATAAGCATAAAAAAATACGATTTTTTTTTAAATTTAAAAAAATCTTTTTGAAGAAATTTTTTTCCTAACATTTAAACATTTTTACCCAAATATGAAAATGAAAATTTTATCTGAGTACTACAAAAATAGAACGACAAGGACAATTAGTTTAATGCTTGTTTTGAATTCAAAGGAGAACACGTGTTTGTTTTTGTCATATGACTTCATGAATTGAGCCCATTGTTTCAAAAATGTCGTGTGGTACACTGAATCACTAGTTAGATTATTTTGGCATGCCACAGCTAAAACGTTGCCAACCCCTGTTCTAGGAGAAACAGTAAATACAATTAATAGAACTTGAAACATATAAACGGAATTTTTACATTAACTTTTTAAATGTTGTCGATGTCGAGTTTTGTACCCGGGACCTGTCTGTCAGTATGTTAGTCATGTCTGTTAGCTATTGTGCGCTTGTTTTCAGCCTCTTGATGCAACTAAATTTTTTTATATAATTTCAAATGGCTTCCTCCTTTATCACGAGCGCACTAACATACCAATACATAGTGGAATCTAAACAATGAAATTTCAACAAACCTCTGTTCAAAATTAAGGTATCCTGCTGGGTTTGGAGACAATTTTCTAAAATATGACTTAAATAATTATTTAATATATTTTTTTTTTAAGTAAGTATGTTGCAAAACTATAAAAAAATAGTAAAAAGAAATTTTTCGTAAAAAGCATTTTTCAAAATATTGAGAAATCTGAACCAAAAGGTTACAAAAATTTGCTATTTTGCTAACAACTATAAAAATATATACATATAAATTGTTACGTAGATAGGGGCTCGAGGATTTTATGCAAAACAGTCACAAAGAAAAATAACCATTTTTTTAAGAGTGATACGAACTTATTTTCGAAATTCCCAATCCTTTAAATACCGGATTTAATAGTAATGTTCACAAAATAAATCTCAGAAGGTCTTCACACATTCTACCTCACTCAGGCATAATTATCGGTGCCTAAAATACACGTATATAAAACATTATTTAACAGCTGAAGTAATCACTATTCACTTCAAAAATCAGAGCAATACTAACTGATCGCTAGCCAAAACCAGACTGACTGAATTTAGGTGACCATCTATCTATTTATATCCTTCGAGGATAATTAGAGGAAAAACCCACTTGCGTCATAGATCTTGAAATTAGTGGATTTCTCTATTAATTTCTAGAAGAATCCAGAAGATTCCGAATTTGCCCAAAATGGTCCACAACATGATCGCCAAGTCGCCAACTTGACTCTATCGCCAATGTGTCGCTAAGTTCCCATTGAATCACCATTATAACGTAAGAAACGGCATTTGCTTGTGAATAGTACAATTTTAACATGAAATAAATGTAACATAGAGTAATATAAATGCATTAAACACTCAAATACAAATTATTTACACTATTTACACAAAATTTGTAACACTGCCCCTTCCTCAAAGACTGCTGGTCCCGGGCAGTACAATCCCTGAGTAAGAGGCCTCTGTTTACAGACATAAACTATTCTCATAAAAATCAAATGTAAAGTAACAAATATCACATACAAAGGAAACAAATTTGAAATACATGGCCAAATGCAAACATAAATTACAACACTAAAATAAACCTAAGGAATTATTAGAAAAGATAAATAATTGACATTATTTACAAAATAATTAGTGATCATGGTCTGAACGTAATTTCCTTACTCATCTTGGCCAAGATAAGGGGCTAGCCTATTGTAATGTATTGCCTTCAGTTTTGAATGTGGTGATTCCTGTAACTGAGCCATAACGTCATTCAACCTTTTTAGGACTATATAAGGACCTTTCCAGTTAGTCTGCAGCTTCGGAGAGAGCCCTTTGCGACGTTTCGGATTCCATAAACACACTTTATCACCTTCATGGAAGTCGTGTCCAGTTGCACTTGCATCGTATCGATCTTCATCTTCTTTGAAGCCTATCCCTGGCCAGACGATGCATTTCCTCCTCCCGTGCGTGGAGTTTCTTGACATACTCCTCAGGTACTAAGGGAGCATCTGGTGGCCGTCTGAACAGAAAATCTGCAGGCAGACGAAGATCACGTCCGAAGAGCATCTGGGATGGGGAATAGCGGGTGGTCTCGTGAACAACGCTCCTGTACGAAAGCAGGAAAAGAGGCAGTTTCTTGTCCCAGTCCTGTTGATTACTGGATACCAGGAGAGAGAGGCTGTCCAGGATGGCCCGATTGAACCTCTCTACCATGTCGTCAGACTGGGGATGTGAAGCTGTTGCCTAGTTTTGTTTATGAAAAGTGTTTCACACAGTCTCTTGCAAACTGCAGAATCAAAGTTTCTCCCTTGATCAGAGTGCAGTTGTAGAGGGACTCGAATCGTGAGATCCAGTGTTGAACTAGATCCTCTGCCACAGTCGAGGCCTTTTGGTCGGATATAGGATAGGCTTCAGGCTACTTAGTGAAGAAGTCTCTGGACACTAGGATGTTGCTGTTGTCATCTGATGATCTCGGAAGTGGGCCTAGGATGTCAAAAGTTATTCGTTCGAAAGGCGCTCTCACATTATACAGCTGCAGTCGTCCTCTAGTGCGTTTTTTGGGACATTTAGGTGCAGAACAGGGATCACATTTGCGACACCACTTCTCCATGTCACTCCACATATTGTTCGTGTAGAAGCACTCACGAACTTTTTGTAGGGCCTTCATAACGCCAAAATGACTTTCAGTTTGACTGCCATGGAGTTCCTTAAGGACAGTTGATGAATTTATCTTTGGCATTATTAAGTGTCACCTGAAAGCTTTACCATCATCAGACTCCCATTTTCGATATAAAGCACCATTTCTCAGATGGAGATGGTCCCAAAGAGCCCAGTAATGCTTAGTTGTAGGATGGAAAAGGGAGATGTCTTGCCAGCTGGGCCCTTCATCAAATGACTCTTTGAATTCTATTATTGATTTTAACTCAGGATCAGCCAGGTGATCATTTCTGACGCTCTCATATTTCCACGAATTGAATTCCGATGTTTATGACTATGTAACTTGGTGGACTACTGGATATATTACTCCGAATTTCTCTTTAACTCTTGAGCAGTACTAGCAGTTCTCAGGACAGGATCTTCTTGAACACACAGTTACACAATTGCAATTACTTCGAACATATTGCACAAACAAATAAAATGTTTGGAGAAATAGAATTCTTTAATGTTTAATTATGTTGTATACTAAAAAAAGTTTTGCACTAAAGTTATGAAATACAGGCATTAGACATGAAAATGCCAAGAATTTTTTTAAAAAATTTTTCTTGTAAAATTATCTTAAAAACATTTTAATTGAAAATTTATTCTTAGCTTTTAGCAAAAGACATTCATTATAATACAAAAGAACAAAATCAATAGATTTCATAATAATATTTAAATTACTTTAAAAGGTATCACACTGTTACCTTGAACCATTATGTACAAAAATTACATTTTTCAGGAAAGGCAAAATAAAGTTTATGTTTGCAATACAACTTTTTAAATATTTAGGATGTATTGAAACTCCCCAGGTTTGTACCTAGTACCTTTCTGAACTTCATACTTCAACTTTTATATTTTTGAAGGACCTTTCTTTTTTTACGAGACAGTTTTTTATCTGGTTTAGAATTTCTCGTTGAATCAACAATTCTTGTATTGTCGAGATACCAAAAAGTATCCCTTCATTTCAGGCCCTAATTCCTTTCCTAACTTTTGAAGTAGAGGTAATAGACCAGAAAAAAACCAGAATTAAAAAGCATTATTATAATATATATATCTCTCAGTGGAGTGTTTTTAACTCAACAAAAGTCTCTTTCAGGATTGTGCTCCACACGGCATAGTTAAAACTTTCATTACAGTTGTGAGATTTCCCGTGAAGATATTTTGAGCGCAAAAACGCATATAAGGCTTTTTAATAGAATTAATAAACTGAATTTGAAGATCCGTTAAATTTTCTTTCAACATATCTTCAACAAATTTTGCTCTCAGACAATTTATATTTGCCTCACTGATCATGTTTTTGGCATGATAATTTTAATTTAATAAAAAATAACTGTAACTTTATGTAAAAGCAATAATAAAAAAAGATAGATATAGCTCTAATTTTGATCGCAACTGATAAAAATATACAACTCGTTTAAAACAAACAAACATTGCAATCAATTAATTGTTGCCTATTTAAATGCGAACTATATCTGTTAAAACATTTATTAAGTGAAAAAAAATTTACTAAAAAGGAAAATAATTGGTAAACAAGTTATATAAAAAAAATTTAAGTCAATTCCTACATAGATCAGCAAAGAAAAATTTTATTTTAGCTACTTTTTACTAAATAGTTACAATAATAAAAATAAGTATATACATATGATAGAATCACATCATTACGTGGTAATTAATTTTTATTAATTATCATTAAAATATCGTATTGTCCTCCAAAACAATCGTGTATATAAAATTTCAGTTCAACTGAATGTTTTAAAACGTGAGAAAAAAAACCTTTTCAAGTTTTGAATAGTCGCCAAAATAGTCACTAAGTCACCAAAAATGATGCTAACCTGTATTTTCAATTATTTAAATAATAAGTTTTAATCAAATTATTTGTATTAATTATAATTAAATTACTGTATTGTCATCCAAAATAATCATGTATATAAAATTTCAGCTCAATGGAGCGCTTTAAAATGTATTTCATTAATGATTGAAAATTCTACCAAAATAAATAAATAAATAAATAAATAAGTATATAGAGATTGCGAGCTAATAGTAGGAATTGAAAAAAATATTTCAAATGAATAAAAATTGTATTTTGCTGTAGAAAATCAACCAAAAAGTCACATTTCCGGTTTCGGATTTAAATTTCTGGTTTCGATTTGGGCATAATATCCCAAACAAAAACAGCTGTAACTTTTTTTCAAATTGACTCAGAGTAAATGTAAGACATTTTTTGAAAGCTTATTAAACAGGCTTCAAAAATAGACTAAAAAATAAATTTAGATTTTTTAAATGAAAATGATGGTTTTAAACCAGTCGGATACCTTAAAATACTTTCTTAAATATAAAACTGTATCTATACTTATGTGATTCTCTCAGAAATGATATCATAGATGCATTTCTTTTCTTTTCATTATTTATAAATGAAGAACGTCATTTAAATGGAAAAAAGAAAATAGATTTGATCGTTAATTAATGCCTGTCTTTCCTACAAAATGAGAGGCAACGAAAAAACTCAATACCTCTTGGGAGCGAACAGATATTGTTAAAATTTAATGAAGTCAAAAATAATTACTCGATTGTTGCGTGACGTTCACCATTAGGGAATTCTCTTTGGGAAGATAATAAAAAGACAGCTTGCACAATAAACGAGTTTAAGACTAAATGACGCTTTAAAAATTTACGGAAATTCCTTTCCAATTAGAGAGATCAAAGATCATAGGATTAATTTATGATAATGGAGTAGGTGTAAGTTGCTTTTAAAGCTAGAATGGAAAAACACAACTAGAAATAATTTATACGTTTCCAATTTTTAATTTCATGATTAAGAATAAAGTTTTCTGAAAATACAAATGTATTTCATCAGCAAAATTTATTTATTTTTTTATTAAAAAATCATTTTTTTAAATTTATTTTTAATTGGTAAATTTGTTCAATAACATTTCTTTACATGTATTTTAACATTGTTATACAGTTTTCTAGAATCAATAGTTTAAAAGATATAAAGAATGAAAGTGAAATCAGTTCGCTAAAATTTATAAATTATATTTTAGTTCATTTAAAAACCCATATTTCGTGTTTGTGTTGATACAAAATTTTGCACAGCGATAAACATTTGTTCAGTTTCAAATTTACTTGGCATCGAATCTTTTAATTTAAGAAATTCTTTTTTTAAAATAGTATAAATATGTCCACATTTAAAAAAAATATGTGTAAATAATGAAAAAATAACCTTTCTTTGAAGTTCTGCTGATAAATGTCACCACCTCTTTTAAAACCAGGAAAAACTCTTTCATTTTAAAAAAGTGTTTTTATCAAAATAAATTGTTCTTAAAAATTTAATATATTACATTTTTTTAAAAAAAAAAGTCTTAGTTTTAAAATTGTCATACATAAGTAATCACGAATAACGTACAAAATTGGAAAGAAATATGAAAAAGAAAGATGAAAAAGAAAAAAAATAAAGAAAAATTAAGTATTCCTAAAAATTGCAAGGAAAATATAAACTATGCTTACTAACATCAAAGGGTTTAACCTGAAAGAAAGCATTTTACAGGAACACAGCAACATGCAACAGGCTTGATGGAATTTTTTTTCTAGTTAGGAAACTTAAAAGATACAAAAAAATAAAAGTACTTGTAAAATTATAAATATAAATAATTAAATAAAATTATGAAAAATAATATATATATATATATATATATATACATGTATATACATAAATAATCCAAATGTTTTAAATCTTTGGATTTCATCAACCTGTAAATTTTCAAAATTTCACGTATTTCCTACTAGTAATTCAAAAAATAAACATAATTTAGTTCTTTTACAATCATTAACATGCATCCTTTTTCATCGAAATATATTGAGAAATGGGAAATATATTCTAAAAACATTAATTTTTTCTTTAATTTTCGTAAACTTTTTAAATGCGCAGTGGAATGCATTAATCATTTAAAAAAATTACCAGACAATGCTTTTAAAATATATACTTCAATTTTTAAATTATATTTTACAAGGATTTCCTCTTTTGGTCTCTTAGCTATAATACATACAAGGTGTGACACAATAAACGAGACTAAGAGTGTAGCTTGGAAAAGGAGTGAAGTTGGCAACCGTTGTTTTAGTGACATCATCCCACATACCTCCTCTATCCTTGTGACCAGTTTCGCCTTGATTGGTCAAGCCAATTGGGAGTACTGCGTCATAGAGTGAACACGAGCAACTGCATTCTGCCGGAAAAATGTCGAATCAACATCGAGTTCATTTCTGAAACTTAAGAAATAAGCGACGAAACCATTTCAAATATTAACCTAAGCTTTGGAAATGAAACTTTGTTTCGTGCATATGTGTTTCAATGGTAAAATGGGTTTCAGGGGGAGAAGTCAGTGTGTAAGATGGTGAGCTTGCTGGGCACCCAAGATCAGTGATTACAGACTAAGACATTGCCAAAATTCGTGATATGAGTGGGTTCCCACTCACATTAGTGGTCAAATTGTTAATCAACACATTGCTGCATTAAAATACTAAATAAACTTCACGAAAAAATTATTAGAAAAAGGCAAGGATTTGAGAGGGATTGATGACTGTAGCACCAAGGCAGTGCACCCACTCACACGGCCCTATCTGTCAAGCAGTTTCTGCCCAGCAAAAACATTACTGTGATTGGGCATCCTCCTTATTCACCTGGTTTCGCCCAATGAGACTTTTTTTTATTTACTACAGTTAACTCTTACTAAAAGAGAACCCATTTTACCTTAGTTGAAGAGATTTTGGCAGAATCTCTTACAGGGACTTCCAAAACCCTCGTTCCAGAATTGTTACTGTAAATGACAGAAATGAGCTACTTTGAAGTTGATACTGCCACGTAGAACTGATTCTGTAAGAACAATAATTTATTGGACCAGTTTCTTTTTTTTTGTATGTCCCACCTCGAATACAAGCAATTTAGACACATTTATTGCTTATTTACACCTAAATAATTGATACAAAAATACAAAATACGAGGTTTTATGTCTCAGTCAACCAATGAAAAGCATAAGAAAATAAAATAAGGAAACTTCCAACGCAGAAATGTTTACTCATCTAAAAAGCAACTGAGATTAGATTCCCTGGTACAACGTGAAAGAATTCTACGTCCTAGAATGTTTACCTAATTAACATCAACGAGTTTATGTCTATAGATTAACAGGAAAATGAGGTATGGCAAAGTGTATCATCCGTTGATGCATATATGTCTGGGATGAAAATTGATAGTTGAATAATCCAAACAATCTCAGCGATGATGTAAGCAAATAATTGTAATTATTCGACTAAATTGTTTCATAATGATATGTATTTAAATTTCAATAGTGAGAATTTGATGAAGGGTTTAAAAAAATTAATGTGACTGTATTTCTCTCTTTCACAATGATATATCTCTCAACACTCATACCGTAAGTATTTTACTATTAATTTAGTTTCGTTTATTGCAATTTTGTGTCTAAGTCACTATTTTTAAAAGGCGAAACATATTCGCTGTGTTTATTTTTTTACAACTTGTTTCTCGATAACAATTGAAATTCTTTGGGTACAGAATACATTTTAAAAAGAAATTATATATGTTTATATACATATTAATAAACTTTGCCAAATATTTGTATACTTATGTGAAAAGTATTTGAGAAATTTCTTTGTTTAAATGAAATATTTTAAATATTAAAGAAATCTACATGTCATATGCATATCGCCAAATAACGCCTACCTATACATTCAAAGAGCATTTTTTAACTTTAAAGTGCATTCACCGTTTAACGCGCAAACTTTTCATTTTATTTTGTTTATTCATTTTTGGTGAATAAATTTGAAATGTACATGTGTAAAAGCTTTTACCTTTTGAAAAAAATCGGATCACATAAAAGCAATTGTTCACGAAATATATCACTTCGCCATAATGCTCTTTTGCGTAGAGAACAGTATGTTAAAAATACTGTTATTTTCAAAAGAAAGCTCACGTTGAAATCTAATTTCCCGAAAGGTATTTTTATTCGTGAAGGATGGATAGTTGAAAACTGTAAAATTGTAGACAAGAAATGTTTGACGAAAGAGTCCAGGTATAGAATTCATATATAGGGTGTTTTTTAGAGGTATAGAACTTTCAATTGCAATAAAACAACGATGTATTATTCGGATTGACATGAATTTTTTTATTCGAAAGATAGTATTGTGACATTACATTTTAAATATGATTTCTGGCATAGGACTGCCACGGCTGGCTCGGATGTAGTCCAATCTGACGTCCAATTTTCGATGACTTTTTCCAACATTTGTGGCCGTATATCGGCAATAACACGGCGAATGTTGTCTTCCAAATGGTCAAGCGTTTGTGGCTTCTCCGCATAGACCAATGACTTTACATAGCCCCACAGAAAATAGTCTAGCGGTGTTAAATCACAAGATCTTGGAGGCCAATTCCCAGGTCCAAAACGTGAATTAGGCGGTCACCAAAAACGTATCTTTCAAGAAATCGATTGTGGCACGAGCTGTGTGACATGTTGCGCCGTCTTGTTGGAACCACAGCTCCTGACATCATGATTGTTCAATTCAGGAATGAAAAGGCTAGTAATCATGGCTCTATACCGAGATCACCATTGACTGTAACGTTGTGGCCTTCATCGTTTTTGAAGAAGTACGGACCAATGATTCCACCAGCCCATAAAGCGCACCAAACAGTCAGTTTTTCTGAATGTAACGGTGTTTCGACATACACTTGTGGATTAGCTTCACTCCAAATGCGGCAGTTTTGTTTGTTGACGTAGCCATTCAATCAGAAGTGCGTTCATCGCTAAACAAAATTCGCTTATGAAATCGAGAACAACGGCAATCTCGTTTTGGGCCCATTCGACGAATCTACGCTTTGCTTGATCATATTTAAAATGTAATGCCACGATTATCTTTCGAATAAAAAATTTCATGTCAATCGAATAATGCATTGTTGTTTTTTATTGCAATTTAAAGTTCTATACCTCTAAAAAAACACCCTATAATATTAATTTGGACCATGTTCAGTTCCCATCTCACGCATGATTGAAGAAATTGCTCATAGAGTGCAAGACAAATACGACAAGTAGAGAAGGTTACCTCACACTTTAAGGAAACGGTTTTTGTAAAAAATAGAAAATATAATTATTTAAAATAATTAGGAAAACCGCATCGTGGCGAGGTAAAATGATATTTATGTAATTATTTTCTGTTTGAGCCTCTCATAAAAAAAATTAGGTCCTGTTTTAAAAACGTCGGGGATAAAAAGATATTTGAAAAATTGTAAATTTACCGCTCTGGGAAAATGTATACTGGGGTAAAATAATTATGCGTTTTGAGGTTAATAATCAATTCTTCTTAAGGTATCCGTACACCTTCAAAACGTCATTTTCGTCAAATTTTTCGATTTTTTAATTTAAATGTTATTTGAAAATATGAACTTTTTTCTTTAAAATGGTGTTTAAATTTTGTTTCTATCTTATTTAGAACTTAAGTTATGGGGATTTGAGTTTCATTCGATAGCACCTTTTTGAACTCGGAGAAGTACAAGTCTGCATTATGAAGTAGAAAAAATGTTTGTTGACATTTTTATTTTTCAAAGTATCGTTTAAATATACGGTAGTAAGAAATTTAAACTTTTTCAAATATGAATTTGAGTTTTCAGAATTATCAAGAATATAATTGGCAACAGGTTTTTATTTATATTTTTATCTAGAATCTGGCAAGAAAATAGAGTGCTTTACTGTTTGTTTACATTTGCTTATGATTGCGTAGCTCTTTATAAGCTTTTGTTTAATCCCTTTTTTATAGCAGAAAAATTTTAATTTTTGTCATTTAAAATGGGTAATGCTAAACGTAGAGTTAGTGCAAAGAGAAAACGCCAATTTCTAGTAAATGGATCTACCATTAAACATTCAAAAAATAGCAGCGCAACATCTACCAACGCCAGTTCTTCAAAAATTAAATACCTGCTGCCTTTGATGAAGAAATAGCAGAATATCAACGTAAACCACTTACTGGTAACATAATAATTGATATGGAAGTCCTTTTAAATTTGTTTTTACAACTTTGCTGCCCAAGATGTTTCGGAAGAAGGTATCCTGCTTTCTGAGGATTCCACATATGGTTTGTGCTCAAATTTTGTTATCAGGTGTAAACATTGTGACTTTTACTCAGGGTTTTCTAGTTCAAAGAAAACTTTAAACTGTCCTGAAGTAAATACAAGATTTGTGTATAGTATGAGACAAATTGGGAAATGTTTTTCTGCTGGGTTTAAATTATGTGGTACGTTAAATTTACCCAGGCTCAGTAAAACTGCATACAATTAATCATGAGAATAAACTCATGTTAGTGAACTATCAATGCAAAAAGCAGCTTCTGAACTGTTAGTGTTACATCCTACTAAAAATAAAATTGTTGAATATGGCATTTCAGTTGATGGAACGTGGCAGCGTAGAGGTTACTCTTCCATGAATGGGTGTGTCGCAGCTTTGTCAGTTGACACTGGTAAAGTAGTAGACATTGAAATAATGTCGTCATATTGTCCCACCTGCAGAAAGATTTCTAAAAATGCCTAGAAGCATTGAGTCGGAAACTTTTGCAGCAGATCACGTGTGCCATAGCAATTTTCAAGGTTCTGCGTTAAAAATGGAAGCTGTTGGTTCTACGAGAATCTTCCAATGTTCTATTGTCAAACGAGGCCTTAAATATGCACATTATTATGGTGACGGGGACTCTAAGGGCTTTATCAGTGTCAAAGATACTTATGGGAAGGATAGCGTCGTCACAAAATATGAATGCATTGGTCATTTTCAAAAGAGAGTAGGTGCGAGATTGCGCAAACTAAAGTCTAAAAATAAAAATCTGTCTGGTAAAGGCAAACTCACCGACTCTTTATTGACCGATTGCAAAACTATTATGGGATTGCTGTTTGTAGCAATGTTGAAACCTATCCGGTCTTCAGCAAAATGTTATTGCGGCTTTTTGTTTCATTGCTCATCAAGTGTCGAGAAACTGATGCATGGGCAGTGTCCCATCGGAAAAGATTGTTGGTGCTACTACCAGCGAATACTGTCTTGTGGCAAAAAGCCAAACGAAAAATATAAAGGCTTATCAAATGAAGTACTAAACACGATTAAGCCTACATATTTAGAGTTGTGTACCAAAGAACTGCTTACTAAATGCCTGCATGGCAAAACACAAAATTCAAACCAGTGTTTAAATGGCGTTATATGGCAGAGAGTACCCGAGGAAGTTTTCGTGTGCCTCAAAACTTTAAAAATCTAGTGCATTGGATGCTGTGATCCAATTTAATGATGGATACAAGGGTTGTGTTGAAATTTTTAAAAAACTTAATATAACTCCTGGTTAATTTTATTTTAAAAGCATACAAACATCTTGACATCAATAGAATTAACGACGCAGAACGACATTCAACACCAAATGTAAAAGCAGCGTAGAAAAATATTAAGAGCTACAAGGGAAAAAAAATCAATGTTTTAGAGAGTAAAGAAGGTGTTATTTATAAATCAGGAGCATTTTAAGTATATCAAATTGTGTTTAATATTAAAATTTGCAGTTCAAAGTTTATTTCTGATTTATCTCAAAATGAATTTGTTTAACGTATTGACATCTGACAACGTAAATATCAGAAAAGTTGTGAACCAAATTAGTTCAAATTTTATAAATATATTTGTTTTATAGATTTAAAGAACCCCTACTACTTTCATAATTATATGGTTGATATGTTTTTAGTAACTAAGGTATATATCATGCTCGTAATAATTTTTTAAGGATTTTTCAATGTTCTTTTACTCGAAACTTGATAAAAATTGTAATAAATTGATTATCATCAGGAAAATAGTACCAGCCCTAAAAAATGTTATAATGATCATCATCAAATTTACGAAAAGGGATATTTTTGTTTACATTTGAGTTATGTGCGTTATTCTAATAATCAATTTAATTACTATTTACACTATGCTTTACTCCCTAAAATTTTTTTATGTACTACAAGTAACATATTAAATGTATTTTTCATAGTTTTAAGTTATATTTCATCAGTAAAAACATTTTAATAGCAAATATTACAGTTTTAAAAAATTTTCTTCGAAGGTGTACGGATACCTTAACTAATTGCAATATCGGAATATAAATGGTTTAAACGGATTCCTCGGATCATTCCCGATCTTTTGGTACCTTTAGCGAGTTTCTGCTTCGTGCGGTTCATAAGAAGATAGATACATCTAGTCGCATAGATAGATAGATACGTTTGTTCACCTTTTCGAATTTTAATAGTATAGATAAATAAAAGATTCAAAATAAATTTAAAATATGACAGTGGGATATGCGGATGTTAGAAAGAGATAATCAATAGCAAAAGAAGGCGAAATCGGCAAGGTATTCTCAAAATAACACCCAAACTGTGCGCCACCGTATTTCTGGTTGGGAGTACAGAAAAAATGCTTAATGAAATGTGCATGTACGATCTACAGTTTATGAGAAAGAGGTTGAATGCATGATGGTTCATGATGGGACTCCAGCGAATTTCTTTTGCAGGATATGGCATAAGCCGGCCACTTGATCGGGGGTCCGGGTCTGAGGCCGCCATAAAGTCAGATCTTACACAGTTTATTTTTTTTACCAATGGGTCAATCTCAAAGAGTAGGTGCATGATGTAGTAACTGCCCAAACGGATTTATTTGTTCGTCTTCATACTGCTTGTACTTCAGTGGACGTCACGTTTCTGTGCGATGCGTGGACTCAACCATTCCACGTGACTCTCAAACTTGTCGCGATATGCACAGTGCCCACTTAAGCAGCTGCCTTTATAAATAGTTCCAAATAATGCTGTTGATGCGTTCCATACGGCTGTAAGGCTATTGTTTTTCGTATTTTTCTCATCAACTATGGATCGTACAGGTACAGTTCTCTGGGCTTTTTTTCTGTACACTTATCGAAGAATCTGTCTGTGCAGAGTTTAGGCGCTATTTTGGGGGAACTGTACATGTAGAAATCTAATTTTATGTGATCGTCTCTTTTATGTTTTTAAAATTATCCTTTTAATATCCGGCATATAACGCGCAACCGTGCATTTTGATCTTACTTTTTTGTGTTAAAAGTACACTCAATTGCATATAAGCGATGAAATTAAGAGAGTTCTGAAGTTTAAAAAGTATATAATTAAAAGCAAAAAAAGTTTCACGTTGATACTTTTGATGAAAAGAAAATTGAAGAGAAAGCAAGAGTCCCATGTGACAAATGGGCACGATGTTACTTATTCTTGGTTAGGTCTCAGTGTCTTGGATGTATAGCGGTAACAGGCTCCGGACAGAGGTGGTCACTTTTGTCTTAAGTTATGTTACGCCGCTACAGATCATAAAGTTGCGGGTCTTGCCCTCGGATCTTCGCCTACACATTACTGACCCGGACGTGAATTTCCCCACGAGTTAATCGGTGGAAAGGTGAACAATTTTTTCTTATGACAAGCGTGGTGCTTTTAATTGTTAGCGTTGCATAAAGTAGGTCTGACGACTTTGATTGATCTTTTTTAGGATAGATGGCACCATGGCAAATCAGAAGGTTGAGTGTTCATATCACGTCCGGGTCACCAATGTGGAGGTGAGTATCTGAGGACAGAACCCACAACGATACGATGTGCAGCCGTGTAACATAACCACTAGACAAAAGTGATCACCTCTATTACTGGTTTATGAGGATACCGCTATAAATGTATAGTCTTTCAGACAGTGGAAAGTCTTAGAAGGTTATGTATCAAACGCTGAATAACATGGCACAACTTAGCAAATTTTATATTCAGTAGCATTCAGTAAAAGAAAATTGTCAAAATTTAAGTTACAAATGTTGGAAATAAACCTTCAACCTGCTTTTACCTCAATCTTATATCTCACATGGAATTTTCACTAATCGAAGCATAGGCAGAGAGCGATGCTATTTAATCATACCGCCATTGAACGTACCGCATCTAATTTACATAAAGTTCTTTTTTCCTATCTCTCTTTGCTTAATATATAAATGCACGTGATTTGCTTATTCGAGAAATTGAGGGATTATTATTTTGAGTGTTTCTTAAGATGTTAGCACAATTGAATGTTGGATTAATATGTTTAGTTTTGGCAATTTTACCTTTTGTTTTTGTTACATCAAATTTAAATGTAAATAAAATCATTATCGTTTGGCGAAGTAGTTCTTGTATTACTTAGCAAGATTAAAAGTAAAACTATAATCGTTTGGTGAAGTAGTATATGAACTATTCAACAAGATAAAATGAAAATAATGTCCTTAATTGTTGTTATTTAAATAAATCTTTTGTTTGGAATAAAATGACGGCTTAGTTTGTTTCTTGGTGCCGTAAATTAATTTAAAAGTAAACTTTAAATTCGTAAAAGCTTTAATGTTAATAAATTTAATGTTTAAAGTTTTTCAGACTTAGTGATTTAATGATTCTTGAGTCTTATATTGTTTAAATGATCACGCATCAATATCATTCAACCACATCGACAAAAAGAGGAAATCTATCGACTTAAGTGTTACATACATATTTTGCAATAAGATAGGAGGAAGAAATTGCAAGTATGATGAAGTGACGCAAATAATGCTTTGATCACTCTGTTTTTACATTTAAAACCTACTGGAAATAAAACATATCAATCTATTTCTGCGAGTTGATTGTCATGATCCAATGTTTTGCATAAAATTTCAGAGATCTTTCTGTGAAATAATGTTTATATATACGTTGGTATGATGCTGTAGAGAACTTATTTTGGTGCTTACATATTATCGCAACCTATTGGCAAAATCATATGAAACAAAGCACATGATTGCCAATTCAGCGCATATGACACATCTGAAATTGGAGTTACCAACTTGACGAGTTATCTTGAACGTTCGCGATTGTTGCGATAATACGTAAGTAACCCTACTTTAGTTAGATATTTTTAATGAATAAGCAAATATCTTTTTTAAAATTATATATCTTTTTAAAATTATATCTATCTATCTATCTATCTATATATATATAATGAGCATATTCGCTGCTTACGTATTATCACAACCTATTGACGACATTATACGAAACAAAAACCACATGATTGCAAATTCAGCGCTTACGACACATAGGAAATCAGAGTTGTCAACTTGGCGAGCTATTAATAGTGTTGGCGATTGTTGTGATAATTCATAAGTACCGTATATTCACATAACTATGCTTATAGTAAATCTCCATTAAAGTTTTCATTGAGTTTTAAATATATATCTATTAATGGTTCGGCTAAAATATATATAAAAATGCAAAAACAATGAAGGCAATACATTTTCTGAATGTTTTAGGTAAAAAGACCTAAATACAAATGATATCTGAAGTTGTCCATGGTTGCACATGAAATTAATTGGATTTTTGTTACATTCAAAAATTCTAAGATTCAATGTAAGTAATGGAAATTTTAAAAAAAGCAAACACACACACACACATGGACAAACCGTCAACACAGTAAAGAAACAAAAATAAATATAAATGTAACCATAAAAAATTATGCTTCACTTTCAGTAACATAGGTAATAAATTGATCTTCACAAGCGACCTATTTTTGCATATAATAATTGTTGTTGTAATTGAAACTTTGGTACTTACGTATTATCGCAACATATTGGCGAAACTGTATGAAAAAAGGCACCTGGTTGCCAACTCAACGCGTACGACACATGGGAAATCGGGATTGACAACTTGGCGAGTTATTAATAGAGTTAGCGACTGTTGCGATAATACGTAAGTACCGAAATTTTCAAAGGATTATAATATTTTAATGTAATTTGAAAGGTGTGTATCACTAATGCTAAAATCTTAAAAAATATTACTTTTTTTTTAATTTTTAAGTTCATTTGATTGATTAAGATCCCAAAAACAACTGTTTTTTATAGCCGAATATTTAAAAATAATTTATTTTCAAATAATAAATTAAGCAAATGTGCTTTTCAGTGGAAGAGTTCATCACACATCCTAACAATTACAAAGCTATAGATTGCAATTTTCTGGAATTCAATAAAAAGAAAACGCTTTTTGTACTTAGGCATTATTCTAACAATCGCCGACTCTATTAATAACTCGCCAAGTTGGCAAACCCGATTAGAATGTTTCTTACACGCTGAATTCGCAACCGGGTGCTTCGTTTCATATAATGTCGCTAATAGGTTGCGATAATACTTAAGCACCTTGTTTTAATTTTCAAAATAGAAATGTTTCCCTTCTCATTTATGTGTGTGTGTGGTTAAATTATGTGTTTGTTCATGTGTGTGGTTAAAGTAAACTAATGGACATATCCATGTAAATATTTTTTTGACAGATTTACATCTGAATGTGGATTGACTTCTAAAACGCATTGTTTTTCGAATGACTGCTAAGTTATTCTAGTAGCAATATTTTAAATAAAATAATCTTATTAATTTGCCAAATAACTCATTTACAAAGGCATTGATAGAAAAAAAGATGAATCAAAAGACACTTTTATATTTATCTTACTTTAATTTTCTTAAGATTTAAGTAATTCTAAAGTTTCTTAAAAAATATTCCTGCAACTAGATTTTTCTTAAAATGATTCTATGCACACATGAATCATTTATTAATCATTTGGATTTTTTAAAAATTTGTTCACAGAAAAACATTATATTATTATTACGCAAAGCCTAAAAGTTTATTTTCTGACAATAAAATTAAGAAATTACAAATCAATCTAGGTAATCACTAAATTTATCAAATAATCTTGCATTCATCTTAAATTAAATCATTGTAAATGATATCTACAAAAAGAAAATTACCTATTAAGATGAATTCTACCAAAAGATATTGTCATAAGAGCAATTGGGAAATTCAGAGCAATTGTGACATAAACACAATATATTACTACATAACTATATAGAAACTAACATTAAATATACTACAATGAATATCCACCCAGGTGACACAGTTATTATTCCATGGCAGGAGAGTATATTAGCTCATGATGAAACCCATTAGAACAGAAACATAATGTAATCCGGTTCTACGTTCAAAAGGGATTTAATTTCCAAACCATGCAACAGAATTTCAGTTTAAGTTATGATACTTTAATGAACGCGTGTTCTTTATTTGATTTTTAACAAAAAATAATTTAGTTCAGGTGTGTATGAGGTCTAATCTAAATTCCAGTAGATATTGTATCTACTGAGAGTGCGAAGTAAAATGGACGTAATTGAGTCTAATTGAGAAATTCCTCAATTCGTATTATTTAAGACTGTCTTCAGTTTATGTCAAACCCCCTAAAGCCAAACAGAGTTCATTTTCAACTGTTTTTTAGCATTAAGGAATGTTTAAAAAATACCGCATATCCTTCAAGTTATGAATTATAGGCTGATGATTCAATTTTCCGTTTATTTTTATGTATTAAATGAAAATGAATGAAACAAAAAAACATTCGCAATACGCTAATGAAATTTAAAAAAAGTTTCATATTTTTTTACAAAGTAAAGAGTTTATTGAGTTTTTAAAAAATAATGTGTTATTTTTCTTTACATTGCCTTTTGTAGCATCAAATAGTCAACAAATTTTTCGATATCCTTCCTTTTTTTTATTTCACCAATGGAATATACGTCTAAATAGCTGCGCATATTTTTCATAATGTTCCTCATTTCAGATAATGCAGGAACTGCTTTATATTCATCTCATTTTCGTCTTCGAAATCTGCATCAAGGATATTTTTTTAAGATTTAAACAAACTCCACAATGTCTTCATCAGCCATAATTGGTTCTGTACAGACATTATCATCATCTACTGCAATGATATAGTAGGGCAGTTCATTCCGTCTGGTGTTTTCTGTATTATGTTCATTCTCGGAAAGGAAATCTTTACTCGTTTAGTGTTAAGTGAAAAAAATGCATAAAAATAAATAGTGGTCAGTCGTGACCGTTGCATTAGTACGTATTTCACTGTACTTCATTAGCGTTAGAATTTTGTACTTTACTTGAAAACCACCATCCTGCTAAACACAGTTTTGAGTTGAACATTAAAAATTCTGTGAATTTAAGTTGTTATTGCCAATTGAAAATCTTTTAATTCAGCAACTGAAACTAGTAGTATAAACAAATATTTAAATAAATTCCTAATTATATCAACAAAGAAAAATTTTACTTTTACTACTTTTATTAAATAGTTACAATTAATATATATCGTATTTTTACCGATCTTTTATACTGTATAGTTAAATTATCGTATTTTTACCAATTTAATGATATCGTATAGTTAAATTATCGCATTTTTACCCCAAAAAATAATGTATAGAAACTTTCAGCTCAAATGAGCGCTTTAAAATGTGAGAAAAAAAACATTTTCAAGTTTTGACACAAGTCGGCAAAAGGGTCGCCAAAAATGATGCCAATGTAACTGTATTTGTAATTCTTTGAACAATTAGTTTCAATCAATTTTTATTAATTATAATTAAATTACTGTATTGTCATCCAAAATTATCATGTGTATAAAATTTCAACTCCATTGAGCGCTTTAAAATGTATTTTATTAACGATTGAATATTCGACAAAGATAAATAAATATATAGAGAGTGAGAGCTAGTAAATTTTTTAGGAATACCACTTTGTATAGTAGGAAGTTTAAAGAGATTTTTAAAGAAACTGAATGAAAATTCTGTAATTTGTAGAGATATATCTTCCAAAAAATTATAAAAATAACTTATTGAGGACGTTTAAGTTATTTATTCCTTTAATGTTTATATATGTATTTCCTATAAGTGCAGAAGAAAGGTTTTATTCTTAAGTGTGAATCAAATTTGTTTTCGGATAACTATCGAAGTATGTACAATTCCCTATACTCTGTACTCATGATTTATTACTAGAAATATAAACACTTTTCTTTCTTTTTTTTTGTACATTTTTATGTAAAAATTGAGTACAAATAATGGACCGTATTTTAAAAAATCACAGCATAGAAATTACTGTACATACTACAATAAAAATATATGAATACGAAGTGAAATATACCAAAAAAGTGTTTTTCTGTTACAAATGTTTGATGTGTGACCCTCTTGTTGCATGGCATATGTCCAATCTGCAATCTAGTTCGTTTCATACATTTTGTAGCTTTACTCTATCAATGGTTTGTAATGCTACACCAATACTTACTTGTCGTCTCTCATTTGTTGTGTGGATTGCAAGTGATACGGCTTGAAATTTAATTTCTTTTCCGCAAAAATTTTCATACTATTTTCTGTGCCAAGCTTACAGGTGGCAACTCTCGTACAGTCCATGTGAGTGTGTGTACGTATTCCACACACAAAAATCTACCTCAATTTCTTCATTGTTTCTTTCGAGATGCTTGGCCGGCTGCTGCTTTTCTTCAAATTTTTACATCAAATTCTCACTAAATATGTTCTTCTGGGGTAAGTAAAGTGATGACGGAGGTGTTTTCATAATTTGGGGGCAGTTATAGAGACACCAGTGGCGTACATTGAGAGCAGTGCGCTTGGCGTCATTATCCTGTAAAAAAATAAAGTCGTTTCCAATATCCAAATTTTGGGCGGATAATTCAAAATTTCTCTTTAAAATATTTAAATAGAGCTCAAGATTCACAATATCAACAAAAAATACCAAATTACGTAATTCTGTGGCCGATTTACACCCCCACGCAAAAACACTTCCATCTCCATGTTTTATTGATCCTACCAGATTTAGGAGATTAAGTTTCAGAAAATTCAAAATTGACAGCAAATTGATTGGGATGGCAGATAATTCAACACTTTTGTTTCCGATGGGCCTATAATAGCTTGTAAATGAAAAATAAGGAGTTTTATCGCATGAATTTATGTGGAACAAGAGCTCCTCCACCTCCCTGTTTCAGCATCGAAGTGAAGGTATTCGGGCGTGGGGGTGTAAATTGGCCTCAGAATTAGATAATTTGGTATTTTTTATGGTATTGTGAATCATGAGCTCTATTTAAATATTTTAAAAAGAAATTTTAAATTATCCGCCCAAAATTTGGATGTTGGAGACTACTTTTTTTAACAGGGTAATGACGCCAAGCGCACCGCTCTCAATGTACGCCACTGATGTCTCTATAACTGACCCCAATTTATGAAAACACCTCCTCAATCACTTTATTTAGTCCAGAAGGAGATATTTTGATGTAAAAAGAGAAAACATGAGAAATAAACACAAAATGAACAGAAGAATGGAGGAAAATCGATGCAGAAATTACAAAAAAAACTGATTAAATCTATACCAAGACGCTTAAAAGTTGTTGTGAAAACTAAACGATATCCTACTAATTACTAAATTAAGAAGAAATACAATATTTAAAGCTAAGTTGAGATTTTTTTTAAGTGTACGAAGGCTTTTGTAGCGTAATTTTTAGTAGCTTTTTGATTATTAATTTTTCAAAAAAATTGTTATACTATTTTAAAAAAATTAAATATGTCATTCTGTTAAGAACAAGTTGCAGATATCATAAAAAAATTGCAATTTCAATACATTAATTTTCATAAATATCGCAAGTGTACGAACACTTTTGTGGCCCACTGTATATATATATATATATATATATATAATATATATATATATGTATCTTGTACAAAGGAGGTGGGTGAAAATCGAACTTTTTTTCCCCAACAAAGTCATGAAAATTCAAAGTATTTATTTGAGCTATATTATGTTTATGTGAACTTAAGGTATTAATATTTACATTTGTTCCATAATAGTAAGAAAAAAATAGCAAGTCACTTAAAAAAGTTATTAATATTAGCAAATTCGTTGAGTTTTGTTATATTTTAAGTGCTTTTTCTAAGTTTTATTTTAAAAAAAGACTGTTAAGCGCTTTAAGCACCACTATATTTTTTGTTCTCTCAAATACTACAATAATAAGGCATTTAAACTAACATTAATTTTTCTTGGTGTATCGAGCGCGTTAATGTGATGAAAAAGAAAATAGCATGTCCGTGAATCGGTCGGACTGTTAGGAGATTTTAGAAGAAATGTACATAGTACCTAAAATGTCTGGATTCCTCAAAAAACAAGTACATTTGTCTGAAGATTCTAACGAGACACGTCTGGTGTCATCGATTTGTTGGGTAGTTGAAGCAACAAACGGTCAGCTCAAGAACTGGAGAGCTTTAAACAACGTTATCCCAAATGTCCAAATACCATATATTGGAGATTATGTTGAAATCGTCTGTGCAATTATTATTGCCTTCCACTCAACAAGACTTAACAATATTGAGGACAACAATGTAATTACCCAACGAAAGCTAGGTTTAGTGAAGAAGCCTAATTACTTACAACAAACAGCTGAAGAAGATGGTTGGGCAAGAAAAAGGAGGATATGGACTTTGTTAAGTTGCTCTGATCTTCCAGATTTTCCACAATCAACATTGAAGGAGCTACGATATTTAACTCTTGGGATATATCAGCTTAAGAAAAGCTCTCAAACTCACGAACATCTTAATAAATCGGGGGTGTACTCTCTTTACGTAAATCAAGAAGATTCCTTAGTTGTTCGACTCCAATTGGGATCACGATACACAAGTTCAAAAGTGTATAACATATGCATACGAACATTTATTGTTTATATTTCAAACATTGAATAATATTATCAGTTCAAAAAAGTTGGTGCTACAGTTGTTGGTTGTTGTGCGCACATACTGCATCTGTGCTTTGGTACTTGGGATACTGGCGCCATAATCACACTCAGACAAAGCACCAAATCTTGGATATGTTGATATACTTCAAGACGTTGCTACTGGATGGTCCAGTGACGACTCAGTCAGTGAAAACGAGAAGGAAATATAATCGAAGACATTTGTTACAAGTAGTTCAACATTGTTAATTTTTTTGTTTTCGCTTTTTAATAAAATATTTTTTTGAAACAGAAAACTAACATTTTTATTTTCACTGAGTATCAGTGTTGAAAATAAATTACATAATATGAATTTGCCAATGGGCGAAAAAAGGCGGATTTCTACCCACCTCCTTTACAATTGCTAATAAAATACTTTCTATTTATCCACTGAAGTTCAAATACATTTTTTTTAAACTTGCAGAGGACAACACTTGATGTTAACACAGTTTTTTCAAATAATAATTTTTAATTAATTAAATTAAATTCTGGTTTTCGACAGCAACTTAGACTCGTCTCCATTGTTGTAACAATGTTGTTGTCGTGTGGATTTATCCTGTGATACATATGAAATACAAGTGGAAAAACATAAACATGTAATACAAACAGAAAAATATAGACATTTATTACAAATGATGAGCCCAGCATTTAAGAGAAGATGTGCTCTGTTTTCCTTTCGGGAATGCATTACAGGAGAAAGTCCAACATCTTTTCCCGAAGAAAATACATCCATGGCTTACTCGGGATTTGAACCCAAGCCCACTCGGTTACAAGCCGAGAGCCATATCCGCCATACTGGATAGGCGGGATTGTTGTAACACTATAAGGTGACAGAAGGTGGGGTAGAAAACTGATTTTTCAGCCAAACTAGCCAAACCGGGTGTGCATTGTTACAACAAGGCAGACAAATAATGCTCTTTTTCCAATTCCTACTACTAGCTCACACTCTCTCTCTCCACACACACACACACATATATATATATATATATATATATATATATATATATATATATATATATATATATATATATATATATATATATATATATACTCATGGACAAAAAAATTAGCGCAACAAGAAATAATTGCGTGATCGTAAGGAAACTTAGCAAGGTATATGTTGAGGAGTAATGCAGAACGATTGCGCATTACATATAGCCGGCAGTGGGCGTTTAACGTCGTTCTCCGTAGAGTATAAAACATGTAACCAAAGCTTGTTTGAGTGTGCTGAATCATTTATTAAGTAAAATCTGAGGTAAGCATGCCATTACGTCGTTTTCAAAGACAACATGAGCAGCTGTCGAAGTTTGGAGGGGGAGAATCTTTGGCATGATGGAAGCTGTGTAATCAGCTAGGCGATTATTCGTCAATTAGGCCGCTCTGATTGTGCTGTGAGGAGGTAGCACCTTCACTGTGGGCCCCTGTGTCTTCTCGAACCATACGAAAGCTCCTGGCTGAAAGACATTTGGATCGCGACTCCCATTACGTAAGCTGCTCTTGGATCCCACCCATAGACACCTCCGTTTGAAGTGGTGCCTCGCACTTGGAACCTGGACTACAGCGGAATGGAACCAGGTCGTATTTAGCCACAAATCCAGATTCAATCTCTGCAGTGATGAAAGTCGTGTTCATGTGTGAAGACCTCGTGGAGAACGCCTCAATCCTA
The DNA here is from genome assembly GCA_019973935.1 of Trichonephila clavipes. Classification (NCBI taxonomy): domain Eukaryota; kingdom Metazoa; phylum Arthropoda; class Arachnida; order Araneae; family Nephilidae; genus Trichonephila; species Trichonephila clavipes. The sequence continues at coordinate 58,087 of BMAU01002265.1, forward strand.
CATTTGCTTTACAGCGACACACCACTCCCACAACTGCTGTGATGGTATGGGGTGCCATCGTCTACAATACGCGGTTACCCCTAGTATTGATCCGTGGCACTATATGACAGCCCAGCGGTATGTTCATTATATCCTGCAATCACATGAGTTGCAACGGCTCCCAGGAGCCATTTTTCAACAAGGGAATGCTCGGCCTCACATAACAAGGGTGTCACAAGACTGTCTCCGCACTGTTATTACCTTTGCTTGACCTGCTCAATCCCCAGATTTGTCTCCAATGGAGCATATCTGGGATCATATGGGACAGCGAGTTCGGCATCTCATGAGTTGGAACGAACTAGAAGCAAGGTTACAGCAAATATGGAATGAAATGTCTCAAGACATTATACAGAACTTGTATGTATCAATGACCCATCGTATCGCATCGTGCATTTGCGCTAGAGGGGGTTCAACAGTATTGATTCCTCCGGTTTTTTTTTGCCTTTTCTCCTGAAATAAATTATCCTATTTCTTTCACTTTCTAATCGTTTACTTATATCATAGTAGTCATTTGTTTCATTTTGACAACTCCTTCTTGTTGCGCTAATTTTTTATCCATGAGTGTATATATATATATATATATATATATATATATATATATATATATATAAGATAGTTATCTTGTTCAAATATATATATATATATATATATATATATATATATATATATATATATTTGTCATGATTTTGAAGACAGAATCAAATTAAAGTTTTAAAAAGAAGACCTTTATTCGATCATTTCTACATCTGTTCTGACACTGAGAGCAGGGAGGAAAAAAGCACGCCATGGTGGTGGTTTCAAGTGGATAACACTTGAAAAACATGTGATAAGGTAGGTGAGAGTGTGAAGAGGGTATTTGAAAGTTAATGCTGACATATGTTGACTATTAAATCTAACGATCTAGAATTAGACATGTTTATTAGCTAGGCCAAATGGGTGATTAGTTTGATACTTGAAGATGTGAACTGAGAAAGATGAGTCAAGTGCTAGATAGGAAATTAAATTTTTAATCTAGTTTAATTATCCTTACATTTATATATACGAGGTGTGGCTATTAAATAACGAGACTGTCGTTATAAAAAGTTTTATTCTTATTTTATGCATAATTATTTATTATCGCCTTGAATGTACACCCCTTTTCTATCCCTGCAACGCTCCATACGAATTTTTCATTGTTGGAAACAGTGCTGGAAGTCATCTTTTGTCAACTCCTTCAGTACTCTTGCCGCTTTCTCTTTAACAGCTTCCACAGACTCAAATCTTGTTCCTTTTAATGTAGATTTCACCTTAGGGAACAGATAGAAGTCACATGGTGCCAGGTCTGGCGAGTAAGGTGGATGCTCTAACACTGGGATGCTGTGTTTGGCCAGGAATCTCTTGACAGATAACGCGGAATGAGCTGGCGCATTGTCTTGGTGGAAAATCCATGATTTTTCCTTCCCCATTTCGGTTTGTTTTTTCTTAATCTTTCTCGCAGATTGCCAAGTACCTCAAGGTAGTAATGTTGATTGGTTGTTTGACCTTCAGGAACCCAGTGAAGGTACACAATCCTATGAATATCGAAAAAAACAATCATCATTGCTTTAAATTTTGACTTGCTCATTCTTGCTTTTTTTTGCTCTTTGTGAAGTTGGAGTCTTCCAATGCATGTATTGGCGCTTTGTTTCCGGATCATACGTAAAAAACTAGGATTCATCACATGTTTTATTACCTTTTCCAATAAATTTGGGTCATTTTTAATGGCGTTCAAAATGTCAGTAAAAACATTTTTGCGAGTTGCTTGTTGTTCAAACGTGAGAATTTTTGGCACCATTTTGGTGCACACTTTTTGCATGTTCAAATTGTCATATAAAATTTGCCGTACACATTCTTTATCAATGTTTACAGTTTCAGCTATTGCACGAATACTCAATCGACGATCAGACCGAATCAAACTAGCAACCTTTTCGACATTTTCATCCGTTTTTGACGTTGAAGGGCGACCTGGCCGCGAATCATCTTCAACGTCTTGTCGGCCATCTTTAAAACGTTTGAACCATTCAAAAACTCGTGCGCGGGATAAACATTCACTGCCGTACACTTCTTTCAGTAAACTATAAGTTTCAGTAGCGGTTTTCCCAAGTTTGAAGTGAAATTTAACAACAATTCGTTGCTCTATTATTAAACTAACCATTTTTCGCCAAAATAAAACAACGATGTTAACGGAAATGAAGGCTTAGGGCATTTTGAAGAGAAAGCTTCACACTAAACAGCTGACAGTCAATGGCGGACTACGCATGCGCACTTTTGCCTCCACAGCGTCAGTCTCGTTATTTAATAGCCACACCTCGTATATATATATATATAGGAATTGAAATGACTGAATATTTTTTCTTATATATGTATATTTATTTATCCTGTTCAAATTTTGAATCGTTAACAAAATACTTTCTATTCATTCATTCAAAATAGGAATTGCCGTTTAATTTTTTTAAATGTATTACTTGTTTATTTAATGAAATCAATAATGAAATTTGATGAATTTATTTGAACTGATTCAAATCTCTGTCTTTCAGTAGAAAGCAAAGAAATCTAAAGCAAGGGATATTTCAATAGCAAACTTTAATCGCCCAAAATTTAATTCAGATTCAACATTCAAAGTAAAACATAAAATTCTGTTCCCCGGGTATATGTTTACCCAATTAAATCAATAGAGGATATATAGGGTTTTATGGGGAAATGGGATTTACTAAAGTGTTCAATTTAACGTTACCATTCCCATTTGGGAGGAAAATTGATACCAGATAATGATACTAAATATTCCAGTTTTAAGGTAAATAAAATATATTTGTTTAACTAAATAGCTTTAAAAGTGCATGTATTTATACTTGAAGGGTTAAAGTTATTTCTTTTGGCAAATATTTTCTGGAAAAAAGAGGGAAATTATATTTCAAATTTTAATGAGATTCGTTTTCTGTGATTCAAGTACACTTTAGAATTAGCTAAGTCGACATTTATTTTAAATGATTGAATTTTTTCTATCATCGAATTCATTCATATTTATTTTAGTTGCCTTGCGGTAGCAAATAACGTGTTCAACAGACGTCATATTAATGCAAATAACTTTAAATGTAATTGATAGTTCCGTAATTCCAGATTGCGGAGATTGTGAATTGAAAAAAAAATAGAAACTTATGCATCATTCAGATAGTTCCAAATAGTCGAATAGCAAATATTTAGCATTCGAAACTACATTTATCGACAACGAAATAAAATAAATGAGATCACACCCTAATATTAGAACAGGGGTGGCAAGCATTTTTGGAACAACATGCCATTTTTTATAAAGTAGTGTTTAATGAGGTATAGACGTGCCGTTAAATAATTTGGACGCTAAATAAAATGGGACGTGAAATAATAAAACTAAATACTAAGTACACAAAATTCTTTATTTACTACGAAAAAATACCGTTTTTGCACTGTATAGTAGTAAATGTTTTAGTTATATGTGTAATTGACATTAACGTAACATTAGTGTGAGTTCTGTTATTGCAGATTTTGTGTGGATGACAAATAACTTAAATTCGTTTTGTTAGATATTACTTTTAGTGGAATGCATGCTCAATTCGAGTTATTTGCCAATCGGTTTTTAAGCAATCGATTAGTTTTGCTGGGGTACACTTTTTTGACAAGAGGGTTTGCGGATAGTTTTATGTTCTGCATACTGTTATTCCAGAACACAAAAACACACACCGCTTGGTCGCCTTCGCTGATAATGCCATATTTCTATATTCACAAAATTTGAAATTCTCCATTACACTTAATATCTTGTCCTTTTTGTTCTTTTGCTGAACTAGCTAAGTTAAATAACATTTAAAAATCGTAAATATAACACAAACAAACTTTAAAATACAGTTGTGTGAATGAAATTGATTACGCTATGCACAGACAACAAATTTTGCATCATAAGCACTTGTAGTCCACGTCGTGACTAAGACACGACAATAACAAACGAGTGTGCTCCCCGCCGCACTCGCGCTCGTTCGTAATACTTCCTAGTGAACTTTGTTATTTTGAAATAAATTGCAAACACCGTTTTAATTGCTGGCGTGCACAAAATATTACGCCGTGTGCCATGAATGGCATGCCAGTCAATGGTTCACCATCCCTGTATTAGAATGATGTTAGGATATATTTCTATTTTAGCCCAAACTCTCCCTATACGTAGTTATATATCTTGTTTTAATTTTCAATCGTAAATAAAATACTTTTTATTCATCCACTCAAGTTCAAATACATTTTTTAGAACTTGTAGTGGATGACACTTGTTGTTATTACAGTTTTTTCGAATATTAATTCATTAAATAAATTTAAGTAATTAATAATATTTTAAGATATATGTTTTAGTCGATATTATTCCTCTAGATGGCAAAACCATTGGCAAAAATAGTGGTTGTTAAATTTGTGATGAAAATTTAACTTAATCTAAATAATCATATGCTAGCTAAGCATCAGCATTCCTTTTACACTGGTTTTAAGATAAAAATTCTTACCGATATGTATGTAATATTCAACTTTTATTTAAAAATGTAATTACAAATTTAATGTGGTTAGAAAGTTTTTGATGTTAATTTAAAAGGATTTTTGTCACTTAATATTGTGATTCTGTGATTGTACAGAGGTAGCCACAATTGTGGATACTTTTTAAAATTGTTATGCTTTTTCAGTTTGTATGTCTATAAAAAATTTTTCGTTGCACAAAATGTAAAGTATTTTATGTTCTTTTAAGGAGAATGTAATACTAAACACAACGCAAAAAACAAAATTCAAATATTTGCAACGCACGAAAGTTATTCTGCAATAACTATCGATATACATTCGATACTGATGATAGCGGTATGTAATCAGTGCTTATTGGGTATCCTTTATTTTTTATTACAGCTTCACATCGATGTTTCATTGAGCTGAAAATAGTTTTAAGCTCTTCATTCGTTATTATATGATGCCATGAAACCATTATATCCTCAATTAGTTCATTTTTATTTCATGGGAACCTCATTCGAACAATAGTTTTCAGACTGTGTCACAAGTTTTCGATAGGATTGAGGCCAGGGCTGTGTGTTTCCTGGCCAGGGCAACAATGGCATTTAGTCAAAAAGCAATGATATCAAATAAAAGAGTATATTGGACACATGTGTAACGAGAAAGCGGTGTTTTCTATGTTAAAATTATAAGAAAGGAGGGTACTTCAGTGACTTCATCTGGAGACTGAAGGTTTTTATTTAAGATGTTAGGACACAAATTTAATAAAGAAAACAAAGCAGGAAAAGGCTGGAAAAAGTACACCCCATCTGTTGATGACAGAAGAAGAAAAATACTATATCTCCAAGATAAAAAAATATATAATGGAAAGCCATCATGATCTGAGTGATTTCTTTTAGTTTAAATATAATCTGGAGAAGATTAGCAGATGCAAGGCTAAAAGGAAGAATTCCACGAAAAAACATCTATCTTAATTTACAGCAGTGCTACAAGGGACTACAGTGGACAATGGAATACATTAATTAGGCAAATGAATATTGGTCACAAGTTATAAGGAGGGACGAAACTAAAATATAGTTTATCGGCAGTAATAGCCTGAAATATGCAGGACGTAGAATAGCAGAAATGCTACATCCTGACTGCATTCCGGCAACTGTGATGTACCCACATAGTTTTATTTTTTGGTCATCCATATCAACAGATGGTATCAATCGTCTTCATGTCATCGATGTGGCACTGAATGTCGTAAAATAAAGAGTGCTTTTTTTCCAGGTATAGAAGTTTAAGTTGGCATTACTTTCCAAGATGGCGACCGATTTAACAGCTGTCAAGTGATTTATTCTCAGTTTGGTTTGGCAATTCATCAAAACGATCATCAAGCAAGGCGTAGAATGGGCCCAAAACGAGATTGCCGTCGTTCCCGATTTTCATAAGCGAATTTTGTTTAGCGATGAAGCGCACTTCTGGTTGAATGGCTACGTCAACAAACAAAACTGCCGCATTTGGAGTGAAGCTAATCCACAAGTGTATGTCGAAATACCGTTACATCCAGAAAAACTGACTGTTTGGTGCGCTTTATAGGCTGGTGAAATCCTTCTTCAAAAACGATGAAGGCCACTACGTTACAGTCAATGGTGATCGGTATAGAGCCATGATTACTAACTTTTTCATTCCTGAATTGAACAATCATGATGTCCAGGAGCTGTGGTTACAACAAGACGGCGCAACATGTCACACAGCTCGTGCCACAATCGATTTATTGAAAGACACGTTTGGTGACCGCCTATTTTCACGTTTTGGACCTGTGAATTGGCCTCCAAGATCTTGTGATTAAACACAGCTAGACTATTTTATGTGGGGCTATGTAAAGTCATTGGTTTATGCGGATAAGCCACAAACTCTTGACCATTTGGAAGATAACATTCGCCGTGTTATTGCCGATATACGGCCACAAATGTTGGAAAAAGTCATCGAAAATTGGACGTCCAGACTGGACTACATCCGAGCCAGCCGTGGCAGTCCTATGTCAGAAATCATATTTAAAATGTAATGCCCCAAGATTATCTTTCGAATAAAAAAAATGCATGTCAATCGAATAATACATCGTTCTTTTATTGCAATTTAAAGTTCTATACCTCTAAAAAACACCCTTTACATTGACACCATCCTAGAACTTAAACTTCTACCTTCCAACACTGATCTATTTACCAGCAATGCATCATTTATTTTTCAGGAAGATTCTGCTTCTTGACAAGCAGTATGGTATTTGAAAGACTGGTATCGATTCAGTTGTTGTCCTGGGCAGGAAACTATCCTGACCTCATTCCTATCGAAAACTTGTCACACCGTTTGAAAACTGTTGTCCGAATGAGGTACCCATGACATAAAAAGGAACTAATTGAAGATAAATTGTTTTCTGGCATCAAGTAATAACGAAGGAAGAGCTTAAGCCTATTTTCAGCTCAATGAAACATCGATGAGAAGTTGTAATAAAGAATAAATGCAACCTCACTAAGCTCTGATGACTCAGTGAGATCATCAGTATCAAATTTTTATCGACAGTTATTACAGCATACGCTTTTTTGCGTTGAAAATTTTTGAGTTGTGTTTCTTATATTGAATTATGTATTAAGTCCCCTTTAAAATGATATAAAATACATAGCATTTTGTGCATCGTAAAATTTTCTATAAGCATACAAACTTAAAAACGTAACAATTTTAAAAAGTGTCCACAATTTTGGCCACCACTGTATATACATATATTAACTGTAACATATATATATATATATATATATATATATATATATATATATATATATGTAAAAATGAATGTGTGTCTGGCTGTACTCGATAAATTCAAAAACTTTACAACCAATCATCCGTGAAAAATTGGGAAACTTTTAAGGTTTCTTAAGAAAACTTGAGGGGTACCCCAGGAAGGTTTTTGAATTTTTTTTTAAAATCAGAGTTGGTGTTCTAGTTGCTCCCGAACAAATATGCCACTTTATATATAAAGAAGAAAAACAACTCACTCACTGACTAATCACGATATCTCCGGAACTATTAAACCTACAGACTTGAAATTTGATAGGCAGGCTACTTTCATATAGTAGATATCTATTAAGAACCGATTTTGTAAAATTCGAACCCCAAAGTGCGTTACTAGGGTTTAAGGGACGTTATAGATAATTAGTTCCATTATTAAACTATTACTTGTACAGTCTTGAAACTTGATACGCAAGTTCCTTTCATAGAGTAGATTCCCTACAAAAAGATTTTTACGAAAATTGACCTTCAAGGGGCATTGAGGGTGCTTAAGGGGCGTTATGCATAATTATTTCCTTTTTTAAACTATTAGACTTACAGTCTTGAAATTTGGTACGCAGATACCTTTCATGGCGTAGAGATCCTCTGCAAAATGGGTTTTGATAAGATTGACTTCCAAGTTGCGTTGCGGGGGTCAAAGGGGGTGTTCTACAGAATTATTTAGATTTTTAAACTATTAGATGTACAATATTGAAATTTAGTAAACGGATTCCCTTTTCATAGAGCAGAAATCCACTAGAAAATGAGTTTTGTGAAAATTGAATCTCAAGTGGCGTTGAGGGGATTTAAGGGACGTTATAGATAATCATTTTCGTTTGTAAATTATTTTCTTCAGTCTTTGAAATTTCGTGGGTGGATTCCTTTCCTGGAGTAGAGTTCCTCTACAAATGGGTCTTGTGAAAATCGACCCCCAAGTGGCATTGTTGAGAATTAAGGGGCGTTATAGGTAATTTTCCTCTTTTTTAAATAATTAGACGTAAAGTCTTGAAACTGAGTAAGCAGATTCCATTCATTGAGTAGAGATCCGCTGTAAGATGGGTTTTGTGAGAATCGCTTCTTAAGGGGCGTTGAAGGGTCTTAAGGGGCGTTATATATAATTATTTCAATGTTTATCTATTAGAAGTACAGTCTTGAAATTTAATAAGCAGATTCCTTTCAAGGAGTAAAGATCAGCTACAAAATCGGTTTGGGTAAAATTGACCCCTAAGGGGCACTGAGACATATTAAGGGGCGTAATAGATAAATATTTCCGTTTTTCAACCATTAGACCCACCTGCTTGAAAATTAGAAGATATGTTCCTTTCATGGAATAGAGTTCCTCTAACAAAGACTGACCCTTCAGGAAACTGAAACCCCTTGAAAACTGATCCTTAAGGGAAAGTTATAGAAAAATTCCTGTTTTTGAATTTAACTCATTTACTTGAAATTTGTTGAGCACGTTTTTTTAGTTGAATAGAGTTCTACTAAGAAGGAATTTTACGGAAATCAACTCCAGGGGAAGCGGGGTGTTATTGGGGCGTATTGATAGACAAAATTAGCGTCTTCTAACTACTAGGACTATAATTATAAAATTTGGTTTGCATGCTTCTTTCGTTGAATTGAAATCCGCTAAGAATGCCCTCAACGATGTACGGGGCGTATTGATGATGAAAATTCCATTTTTGCTCTATTAGATTTAGACTTGAAGTTTAGCACACATGTTTATTTTATGGAGTAGAGGTCCACTGAATGTTGCTTGTGCGGAAATCCACTTGGATATTGGGCTATAAGAGCGCAAAAAATCATTATACTTCAGTTGAAGAGAATATTTTAAGTTTTTAATCAGAAGTTCTGTCCTTTTTATATCAAGAGGCGAGAGTTACAGCGATAAAAATAATTTTTCAATGCAATCGAATTCTTAAAGCTAGATATCAATAACTTATATATATGTAAACAGTACATATTTATATAACATCGTGAAATACCCTGTGAATCGGCTGGGTTTACGGCTAGTTATTTAATAAAAAGTAAGTAAAATAAAATTTTCCTTTGTTGACCTAAGTAGGAATTGACTTTATTTTTTTATATTACTTGTTTCTTTATTTTGTTATATATCAATTTGAATGCAGCATTTTGTTCTTCTGTATAATCGTATTAAAATGCTAAAGTGTTGAGTTCGTAGGATGCAATAAATAATTTCAATAAACTTCAAAAAGCTGATGTTCAGATTGAATTTTTTTTTTACTTCGATGGTGAAATTCCCAGCCAAATTTGTGTTGATAATGTGTTGTTACTAATAAAAAGTTGGTATTGATCCAGTTCATAATAAAAGTGCAAGGTTGTTATTAGAAGCATGGGAAAGTTGCAGTTTTATTCCTAGTATCAATTTGAATCCTTATGTGTTGCATGTACTTATAAAATGAATTTTCACCATACATTAGCTTTAATTTTTTCGTTATAAGTATGAATTATATTTGTTTCATAAGTATGTAACATAGGTTTCATTGTTACTTTGCTTTGCAAAAATATTTACAGTTTTTTCATTCTATATGATTTTTTTAAAGTCCTGGAATACGTCACCAAATTTACCAAAGTCGTATGTATTTTATACACGATTTTTTGTACGATTTTCTAAGAAACATATCTACCGTATAAAAAAAAGTTGGATGCATACATGTAATTACTAAAAATCAAAATAAGAAGCATGCCTAATATAAATAAACCAAATAAAACTAATTTTTTACTAATGTTAGTGATTACTGAAATAACTCAATCTTTTTCAAGTGACATTTTTACTCTTTAGAATTGGAGGTAATAATTATTCTTACTTTATTTTCCCTAAATCGCTCACTCAGGGACGTGTACTAAGGATGGCTGAACTTGCTTTCTTTATTTATTGCATTTTTTCTTCTGTTAGAGCAGATATAAAGTGGTTTGTTCGTCGGATAATATACATTCATTCCCTCTTAATGGATGTCTCAACTCTGAAATTATCAAAGGCAAATGGCTTTTTCATGAAACATCACTTGTTCCTCATGAAGAAAGGAATTCAGTGATATCATAAGGAATTGTTCGGTTTTGGAATACACGTCTAACAAAAGTGTTATTATATTGAGTGTAGTACTGATTCGAGAAGATATCTTGTAGAAAAAAAGGAGGAAATATTTCTTATATTCCTGCTCAAGAATATTTCTATTGAAAGGAAAATTTTAATTGAGGAATTTTAGCCCTGAAGCAGACTAATTCTTTTGACGGATAGAAACATGAAGCAGCTTGCGAACCAAAAAAAATCAGAGTCTTAAAACAGTGTTAATGTCTAAATTATTTTGCATGTTATCCTTGAATGTGTTTTTAAGATTACTAGGACATACTCGAAAGAATAAAATGCTAAAAAAGTATAACATTTTGTTTATGGGATATATATCTTTAAAAATTCTCAATATATCTTAGATTTTTTTGTGATCTTGATAAAGATATTTTAATCATCGTGTAGAAATACAAAAATAATATCTTAGTTCTATTTTCTTTCTGTTTAATTTTAGCTGGAGTTGATTTTTGAGATCTTATAATACATGCTGATGTTTATATATATATATATATAGGTCCCATTTTATACAAAATTATCTCATAAATATGTAAAATATTTTTGCACATATATAAAACAATACGCAAACTATAGTGATTCCACTTTTTTAGTAAAATATTAAGAAGTATCTTTAAAAAATATAAAACTTTGTAATTTTGAAATTTTCTATTTTTCCCTCTGTTTTTATACATAAAACTATTTTTTAAAAAAACTATGTACTACTTAGACTAAAAAATAGGTTCACTATATGTACAGAAATCCTGTTGAGAAGTATAAAATATTTGAAACCATATGATGCAAAAACCTTTTCTAAAAAGGGCAAAAAATTATGTTTTGGTGAAAAAGTGAAAAAACTAAAAGTTACAAATGCTTCGCCATATCACACTATTGACTATATTTTCCTGTCTATTTTTCTTTACCTCTTATTCATACTTTTATCCTTTATCTACCGACGGTACTTATAAGTACCACTCAATTTAAAATAACATAGAATAACACCAATTTTACGTATCTTCTCACAATACTTTTAGCAGGAATATTCTTTGAAATCCACTCTTCCAAGGTATATGGCAGCACGAGTTCTATGATGAGTATTTTAGCGGGGAAGGCGAATATTTTCAAAGTAGAAATTGCGTTTTCAGCTAACGGCGTTTTCAGTGGAATGCAAAGATTATCCTTTTTGTCCCAAAAAAGTAGCTAATGTCAAAATTAAAGAGTCTTGTCTTGTATGTTTTTGTATGTTAATGAAGACCTTAGAAAACGATTTGACTCGTTATTTTAAGTAAATGGTGTATATAATTAATTTTACAGTGGAATATCTTTAATTAATTAATTTTTCTAACGGATTAAATTTCCCAAAGTTGAGTGCTTTGTTTATGTATATTCCTTAATTTTGAATGTAGTGATCCGAAAAAAATATTGCATGAAAAAAACTACAGTATATCATAATACGGTAAACATTCTGTAAAGGGTTAAACATTCTGTAGAAGTTCAAAAGCAATTCTAAATTTAATTTTTTCCTCTTTGTTTTAACTAAACATGAACATAATTTTATGAAACATATTTTAATTTAGGTACCCTTTCTTGAAAACATATTTCTTGAAAATGCAAAATACGTTACATACAAATTTAAAACAATAAAGAAAATATGCCTAAATATTTTTTGATAAAGTTATTGTATAATTTTTCTGAAAAAACCGTAAAACTTTGCAGTTTTGAAAGTCGCATTTTTCCTTTTTTCTCGTATAAAACCAGTTTTCAAAAACAAACAAACAAACATTAAAAACAACAAAATACTATGGTTCCTTTCCAGTAGAAACAAATTAATGGTTTACATACTTTAAACACAAGAGGAACTATCTTTTAAAATGTGTCAAATGAGATGTGGTCATTTGTTTACATTTCAATCTATTACTTTTTTCATATTTTAAGGTTATTTTATCAACGAACATATAAGTGTTAAACATTTTTAGATTCATAAAAATATGCATTATTTTTTAATTCTAAAACTCAAAAATAATTTTTTTAATGTGCATGATGTCTTGGTTCTCGTTATAACAACATTTTCTTTTATGTAATGTGGAAAGTTGAGCTTAAAATTTAGTTTGAGTAAGATTTAGTAAAATGTGTTTCCTTTTTTAGCTTATCATTCAAAGAAATGTTCCTTGTTTGTTATGTGTATTAAATTGAATTTTACAGGATTGGAATCGATGAAATATGACCACTGATACATATTACATGCATGTTGAGAAGCACTTTCTTCCAGATCTTTGTTTTAACAGCGCAATTTCAAGCATCATAGTCGGACTACGTACAAGACACTTTAAAGGGATGCAAATATCCCATGATGGCCAAAAAAGTTATGATACTTACCTTAACTGTTCTAGCATTCAACTTTCTCCTAACCATATTTTTAAATGTCCTTCTATATTGACTAAATTCCACGACATAGATCTACCCCCGACCATCAACCGATTTATTCTCCAAGGGCCGTTTCAGACGCCTTCGACACAATTTGATTTTGTTGCATAGACAAGCGAAACTGCGTAGGGAAAGCGCATTTAGTATGGACAAGACAACAACAACATCGTAACTATAAAAATAGTGGGAATTTTTCAAAACTCCTTCTTCAGGCTTTATAGAGAAATCTAACCGATATATAAGCAACATATTTTTATTATAGAAACATTTTTCACCGATAAGGATAATATTTTGAAAATAAGTTGTTCTTTCTTCCTGTTTTGCTAAAAAACTGCATTCAAGTAATTTTTTATCGTATTAATATTTTTAAGACAATTTTATGTGTTTATTCTCTAATTCAGAAGATACCAAAAATATCAAAAAATGTGTTCGGTTATACGCATTTTCAAAAACGTAGTTCCGAACAGGGTTGTATGGATACCTTAATAAATGTTTCTTTTAATTCACAGTTAGAAACTGCTTAGAGTCTCAAAACTACATCGAAATGAATACATTAACTTTGCATCAAAATTTAATGCACATTTTCTTTTATTATCTTTAATAGCATGTATATATATATATATAATTTCATATATCTATATCATCAATACCTATACCACTACATCAAAATGCAACAATATTGTCTACATGTAGTTCTGTATTTTTTAGAAGAAAGTGACTCACTCACATCTATCACTAGGTATCTAAAAGTATTGCACTTACAACCTTGAAATTTGGCAGATATGTTTCTTTTGTTGAGATCCGTTGAGAAAAGTTTTTATGGAAATAGATACCCAAAGGGGGTTTCAGGAGTTTAAGGTAACCGACTACGTTCGGAACCATGATTTTAAAAAAGCGCATAAACGGATAATTGTCATGATATTTAGTGTCACACAGATTATGATGCAAGCAAAAAATTGTTTTAAGGACATTTTGACAAAAAAAATTATTTAAATAAAATATTTTGTCAAAAAATTAACTTAGAATAATCTTCTTTCAAAATGTTCTCCTTTCGTGAAAATTGCTTCTATTATAATAATATTTTGACTGTATGTAGCTCAGACCTCTCTACAGAGGCACAACTAGAATTTTTGAAAAATTCACATTATTTTCAGAATTACCACCAATTCAAATAATTATTGGCGTTTTTTCTTAAAATTGCTCTCCTCTGTCGTCGTAAAATATGGATAAACCCACTTCTAAGTTATATATTTCAAAAATTCTAGTTGAGCCTCTGAACAGAGGTCTGAGCTATATACAGGCAAAATATTAATCTAATAGAAGCATTTTTTTCACAAAAGGAGAACATTTTTTAAAAAAGATTATTCTAAGTTAATTTTTTGCCAAAATATTGTATTTAAATAATTTTTTTTGTCAAATTGTCCTTAAAACTATTTTATACATGTACTCTAGTCTTATGTGACACTAAATATCATGAATATTATCTATTTATGCGCTTTTGCAAAATCACGGTTCCGAACGTAGTCAGATACCTTAAAAAACAAATTTCTAATACGAAAGTATATTTAAGTCCTATCCTGTTAAAAAAACAAGAAGCGAGGGCTATAAGAATGTTTTCAAATATTATATAATCAAAAACTTAATCCTAGGAGATTGAACTCTCAATAATTTAAGAACATTACTTATTCAAACAACATTGTGAAATACCTAGCGAAATGGATGGGTTATAACTTGTACATGTATATTTATATGTACAATTAAGTACATATGTTTTATTAATGAACACATGCTTTATATTTGAGGATTGAACAATCTCCCTTCCCTCCTCCTACATTCTAACTTCACTTATTATTGTAAACTTATTTTTAAATTAAATATTAGGGTTATCCAACTGAAAAGTGCACACATGCAATTGTGTCAGAATGATTGCTGGTATAGCAGCATCACCGAACGTGAAGGGAGATAGGATGTGTACACCAATTATGATGTTCATCAATGAAACATGTTGGTTGTAGAAGAAATAGACGAAAAGGAAAGTTGTTACTACTCATGGATGTGTCCAAATCGGAATAATGAGCGGTAGTATTCGGAATAATGCGCGGTATGGCTTCTGATTGCAGAAGGTGAGCTGGAGGCGGGAATTTATCAGCGAATGAGAGCAGCCTATGGGGAGCACAGCTTATTTCAAACAATTGATGCAGACGTTTTGATTAAGGGTGACAAACGATACCAAATCTCTATGACTATGTCGGCCCAATCGTCTCCCATGAAACCCAGACAACCTAAAAAAAGTCCATTAAAAATGCTCGAACATCCACCGTACAGTTCAGATTTGTTTCCCTGAAATCTTCCACGCTTCTTTCCAAGTAAGAGAGCATTATGTTTCCATTCAAACGATGAGGTGAAGGAAGCTTTTGAGGGCTTTCTTCAGAATCAACCATGATTTTCCTATAGCGAAGCCATAAACCTACTGTCGAAATGACGTGACCTGTGTTACAATACCATGGTGAATTATTTTGATGTTCAATAAAGGTATTATTTTTATTTAACTTGTCCACTTTTCACTTGGTAAACCCTCATAATTCGTATATTAAATTATATAAAAATGTGGCAATAGGTCGGATATTAGTGGACAAATAATCCAAAATGAAACGTTATGGTATTATCTCACAACGTGATGCAAAATATTATTTTCACCTGCTTAAGTTTTCATAAATTACGCTCAACTTTCACGACGCATCGATCGGGTTTTCAATTTGATTATGAACATGTGCGATTCTTATTTCTTTTTTTATTTTATAGGGTAAGAAAGCAGTATTGCCTAAATGGTTTCTTTCTTAAAGAACCTCATTCGTGAAGAAGCATACTTTGTATGTACATAATCTAGTGCATTACCTGAAGGCGATTGAAAAGAAAAACGAAAAATATCAGTTATAAAAGAAGGTTCTATTGTTAAAGCTGACAATTCAGCTTCAAAACAAAAATTAATTCGGGTTTGAATCTAAGCAAAAATGGCACTGTGAAAGTATTAATTTTTGCGGTAATATTCGTTTTCTTTTCCTCCAAAAAAGTAGTCAAAATAGCTGTTCTTTTAAGAAGCAATTTAGAATTTACCTAGAAGCAATTTAGCTGAATAATTACAGTCTTTTGTTCACAGTGCAACATAAATTATCGGATGACTGTAAGATCAACTTTCATCCCAAAGGCTACTGTATCGGTGAATTACATCCATTCTTTTAACTCAACTTCCAAGAAAGCTTTGTTCATAGAATTTGTTGGTATAACTGGGTAAATAAATACGAAGCAAAATTTTTTATTTTTTCCTGTTCTGAACCTATTAAGTCTTGGTTGAGTAAATATTCATATTAGTCAAACAAATTACATTATTTGTTTCGAATTTTCCTGTTTTTTGCTATACGGTAGAGAATAAATATTATGTTGTAGCTTTTAGAAGTTGTAGACATACATTAAATAGCATAAAATAAGTGCTCGATACGGGGTAAACATATACGCTAATTCTCATATGTATATATAAAGGAGAAAAGAGACTCACTCACTATCTTAAGAACTAGTAGACCTACAGAATTAAAATTTGGTAGGGGGGTTCCTTTAAGGTGTCCGACTACGTTCGGAACCGTGATATTAAAAAAGCACACAAATGGATAATTTTCATGATATTTAGCGTCACTCAGATTAGAATACATGCATAAAATTACTTTAAGGACATTTTGACAAAAAATGTTTATTTAAACATAATATTTTGGCAAAAAATAAACTTAGAATAATCTTTTTTCCAAATGTTCTTCTTTTGTGAAAAATGGTTCTATTATAATAATAATTTGCCTGTATATAACTCAGACCTCTCTAATGATGCTCAACTAGAATGTTTGAAAAATTCACATTTTCAGTTACCAACAATTGAAACAATTATTCGCGTTTTTTCTTAAAATTGCTCCCCTCTGTTGTAGTAAAATTTGAATAAACCCACTTCTAAGTTATATATTTCAAAATTCTAGTTGAGCCTCTGAACAGAGGTCTGAGCTATATACAGGCAACATATTATTCTAATAGAAAAATTTTTCACAAAAGAAGAACATTTGGAAAAAAGATTATTCTAAGTTAATTTTTTCCAAAATATTGTATTTAAAAAATTTGCTTTGTCAAAATGACCTTAAAACAATTTTATACATGTATTCTAATCTAAGTGACACTAAATATGATGAAAATTTTCCATTTATGCGCTTTTGAAAATTACGGTTTCGAACGTAGTCGGATACCTTAATGGTGTGACATCGTCGATTGTTGAGAATCCCCATCTTTCGATTCACGATAAGTTTTATAGTTTCACTAGCTGTTAAGAGACAAGTACGACGTCTTCGATTGTTGTGAACTAACACCCATCGATTGTCCCTGAATTTTTAAGATCCACCAGCTGTAAAATGACCAGTGCACGTGGCCATGGGGCCATTGTTTATTGTCTGAGCTCGGGGAGTGACGACAGCCAGACGGGTCGAGATAATGGTATAGGAGAGCCGGTGCCCCATTGACAATAGGCGAAGCCTGTCTTAAAAGAATCATGTCGTCTTTTTGGTGTTGAGAGAAGGGGATTGTAGAAACAAGTGGCGTGATGGGCAAGTGTGTCCAGATGTTTGACAAGGAATTATGGCGCCTTGGGCCAGACTGCCCGGGTGTGTTTTGGTGTGTTATGCGCAAATAGGACGAGGGAGGCTGAGAGAGACTTTTGTGACCTGCCAATAAGAAGGGATGAGGGGCGTGTTTTGAACACATCCCTGGTGTTTAAAAGGGTTCTTTTTCAGGAGACGAGAGAGAGAGGAGCCCGGCCTTGGATGGAGAAAAGGGAAAAGCCCTGCCGCCCTGGATGGAGAAAGCAATAGAGGACAGCCCTGGTTGGAACGGACAGGAAGAGAGCGCTAAAGAAAAGGGCTTAGTCCGAGATTGGAGTGGAAAGACGATGAACGCCGGTGACGTTGAGAATAGAATATAGACTGACTGCACCGCCTTGGCATATGAACTGTATTCTATTGCTTCATTAACAAATTGTTTAGCAAATAAACAATGCTTTTATTTTCATATTAGGCTGTAACAATTTATTGATGGTTAGATGTACACGACGTTACAATGGAGTAGAGATCCACTAAGAACGGAATTAGCAAAAAGTGATTCTCAAGGGGTGTGACGAGGGGTGTTATAAATAAATATTCTCACTTTTGAACTATTTGACTTCAGTCTTTAAATTTGATAGGGACGTTTCGTTAATGTATTAGAGATTTGCTATAAAAGGGGTTTTGTGATAATTGACTTCCAAGGGGGTTGCGAGGGGTGTGATGGATAAAGATTCCTGTTTTTTAAACTGTTAAACTCACTTTTCTTGAAACTTGTTAGCCATGTTCCTTTTTTTTTTAATTGAGAACCACTAAAAGCAAATTTAACGGAAATCGATTTCTGTGCGTGGATTGGGGGAGTTTCTACCGTGTACTGGTAAAAAAACGTCCATTTTTGCACAATTAAAATTAAAGTAACAAAAACCGAAATGTCGGCTACTTCAAGCACTAATATAAAATTCTGAAAATAAAATAATTAAATCCAAAAATATGAAGCTCAAAGCTGATAAATTAAGTGTAAGTAATTGATGTGTATTTATCTGTACAGTTAATTTGTAAATTCCATCGGTAAACTTCTTATGTTCCGTTATATAAAAGGCAACACAGTGTTTTATCATACATGCATCAAAGACTATCGATAATTTTTATCTTTTGTGACAAAATAAATCTTTTATTACGTTAAAATATTCTAATTAATTACGTGTTAAGAAACTGCGATGATTGTAACTTTTTCTATGGATTTAGTACATCATAATTTATTCTTACTTGTTTCTAAATATAACATCTAATTTACTTTAAAATACGAAACTAATTATTATGCAATAATTTAATCATTTGTGTCAGATTTCATATTAAGAGCATCAATGCTAAGCTATTTGTTTTTAAATATGGAAGAATTAATGAAAATTTAATAAAAACTCTGAAAAAATTCCATGGTTTATATTACAAAACCACAGAATATTTTTTCAAAGAAATATTCCATACCTATGTGATGTTGCATAATTTAATTATTCACTTAATGATTAGAAAGTATATATTTTGTGAGAAAAGTAGAAATTAAACTTACTCTCATTTGTTATTCAATTACACGTACTTAATTTGGAGCAAGTACCCACTTAAATTGATTTGAAAAGACATTGAATGATCTTTCAATTGCTAGAAAATCTAAAATGCTAAAAATACTAAACAGCGTAACTGTTTGTTGAAACAAAAGCCGAACCAAACTTTTAATATCAATGGAATTGAGATTAATGTAGATTACGCACATCCTTTGTTCTTTGAATATTTTACACAAAGTCAATGCATATTAAAATAAAACTAATTTAAAAATAATTAAAAGTAGTGTTTTCTCAGCATTCTTTAAAATATTTCAAGATATTTAAAATAAATCTTGAATATTCGACTTAAAACCACTCGCATT
>BMAU01002265.1:85000-152500 GCA_019973935.1 Trichonephila clavipes
ATACACACATATATACACATACACACATATACACACACACACACACACCACACATATACACACACACACACACACACAAACACTATATTATATATATATACATATTATATATATATACATATTATATATATATACATATTATATATATATATACTTCCGAGTAGATTTTGAATATTTTATTGTTTACTATCTTGGGTTCCACGAGATAGTCTTATTCTCGTTAATTTTAATACGGTGTCTTGCATAACGAAATATTTTTCCTATGGAATGTGCACAACTTTGCAACTGTGGAAAAAATCCTATAATGAAGGAGAGGAAATACAGATTATCAACAGATTCGGCGTTCAATTCTGAATTTAAGCAAGAACAGCTCCTAAATTTTAGGATGCAAATTAATGAAAAATATGCAGTATTTCTCACACTGCTAAAACATTTTAATGTCATTCAGAGCATTGTGTTTAAGTGAAAAATATTTATCAACGTAGTGGCCACCAAGAAAAATTATGAAAACAATTCAAAATGCAGAGAATGAAATGCGACTGTAGATAATTTCAATAGACATAGGACCACAATTTGTGTGAAAAAAAAGCAAGCTCATATCCCAATTATTAAATATAATGCACTGGTAGGTACCACTCGGATCATAAATTAATATTATTAATGAGTAAATTATATTAAAAAATTAGATTAGAATTTTTTTTAATAATAAATGCAATACTTCTTTTAATTGTCTTTACATAAAGTACCTATAACATGTTGATCTACTTTAAATATTATTTTGAGATTTATTCTTCTCCAAAGTGTGTGTATGTGTGAGTAATTTCTAGTTCTATGGGTTTCACGAAAACACTTCCAAGTTTTAGGGGTTCAGTGAGTAGAAAAGGTTTGAAGACCAATGCTGTAGACCAATTGCACCAAATCAAAAGGCTTCGCCAATTGAAGAATTTTGCAAATACTATCACTTTTATCACTATGCTTGAGCATGCATTTTTAAGGTTTTTCACTTATTTTGGCTACATATCTCCTTCCTTTGTGACATCTTTTGATTTGAAGAAATTGGTCGATGGCACAATAGTATAAATACCTTAGTAACTGGAATAACCATCCTACCAAAAGTTTTCTGATAATTAATGGATTAGATATGTATTTTTTAGCTATAGACACTTATCCTATCTCATTTATTATTTTTGCGATGGAGGAAAAAAAAGAAAAAGGAAAGAAACGAATCTTAAACTGAAATTATATTCTAAAAAATTATGAATTTTTTATCTTAACGTTACTGATATTTATGCTTAATAAAGGCGTTAATAATTGTAATTCAGAAAGTCTCATCTGATTAATTTTTGTGATTACTGATAGTTAACAGAAAACCTGGTGCATTAGAGGTATAGTTTTCCACTTTAAGTTTTATTGTGAAGAAAATAGATCTTGTGCGGAGTCAAGAAAGATTATTATTGAATAATAGTAAAGGAATAGAAGTGACCTTGGTGAACGATGGCGACAAATTTAGTCATCAAATTGCCAAATTTGGCGACAAAGATAAAAGTATCTAGAAATACTTCAGAAGATCGAGAAAAGCTATAACAGTAATAGTAAAAAAAGTTGAAGGAAATATGCCGCGTTATCGTTGATCTAACACGATATTATGACAGCAGATTTGCATTGATACGTGAACTTTCCATTCATGCTGTTGTGAATTTTACTTGTGTAGTTTCCTCATAGTAAAATATGTTGAAATGCTTAATTGTTCCAGAAAAAATTGCTACCATATTCATATAGTCTGTAATACAGATCTTTAAATTAAAATCATGGATGCGTATCCATCCAAAACATTAAAATTGTAGATATTATTGATAATATTAAAAATATCTATATTATCAATACAATCGATAGTTTTTGTGTTAATCGCAATAAAACTTACTCTATATTTTATTGAGTTAAGCAACTGTATACTGGATGGTAAAAGAATTCATTAAAGCTAGTTGTATGATTTGCTAACATTTATATGAGTCTTATTCTGATTTTTAAGAAATTGAATGGCACTTATGTCAAATTCATTTTTGTGACGTCGTGATCCCTTTAAATTGCTTCACACTATGGTAGAGTGAGGAAACACACAGCTATTTGCCAAACAGACATTTTACTCCACATTAAATAACTAAAATAGTAGATTCATTATTAAATTGTCAAAGTTCACAGCCTTTTGCTGCATAAAAGTTCTAGTTCCAATCCCCCTGTCAACATGCGAGCCGACCCTTTAAAATTCCTGGACGGGCCACTTAAATGCCCCCAATATACCCTCTCACTGGCACATGTAATAGATCTCAAACAGTTCTCCTCGCTTTAGTCTCATTCTATTGATGCTTGTGAAAATAGGCCGGCACGTCTGCTCCCAATTCCGACTCGGTATCATGTTCACTCTCTGGAGGGCTATAAGTCACCTTCTCACATTGACGCTGCTTAGAGTGTGCCTTTGTCATGACAGGTCGACATTCCACTTCATTTAAATCGTCTGCGGCCCACATGTGCTAGGGAAACAACACAATACATACTGTCCACCAAAGCTTCCTTCCTATACAACGTTGAGAATAAAGATCGTCCGTATCTTGGGGAAAGAAAAGGTGTCCACATACGAAAAACTATACGAAGATGCCTGGCTTAAGGACATTTGAGATCGCGGCACCAATTGCGTATTCCGCCCTTCACGCCCACCCATCGACGCCACTGTTTGAAGTGGTGCCGCGTACGAGGAAACTGGGCTGCAGCAGTATGGAACCAGGTCATTTTTCGCGACGAATCCAGATTCAATCTCAGCAGTGAAGGCAATCGTTATCATGTGTGGAGACCCCGTGGTGAACGCCTCAATCCTGCCTTTGCTTTACAGCGACACACCGCTTCCACAGCTGTTGTGATGGTATAGGGTGCCATTGCCTACAATAATCGGTGACACCTAGTATTGATCCGTGGCACCATGACAGCCCAGCGGTATGTCCATGAAATCCTGCAACCACATGCGTTGTCACTCATGTAACGGCTTCCAGGAACCATTTTTCACGAAGACAATGCTCGGCCTCACACGGCAAGGGTGTCACAAGACTATCTCCGCAGTGTTACTACCCCTCCTTGGTCTGCCTGATCTCCAGATTTGTCTCCAATCCAGCATAGCTTGGTTCATTTGAGACGGCGAGTTGGGCATCCCACGAGTTTGAACGAACTAGAGTCAATGTTACAGCAATGATGGAACGAAATGTTTTTAAGGCATCATGCAGAACTTGTATGCCTCAATGCCCGATTGTATCGTATCGTGCATTCCCGCCAGAAGGGGCTCAACAGGGTATTAAATCCTCTGTTTTTTGCCTTTTTCTCTGAAATAAATTATACTTTTTCTTTGATTTTCTAAACAGTTACTTATATCAAAGTAGTCATTACGTATGTAAAATTTCGTTTCATTTTGACGACTCTTTCTTGGTGCGCTAATTTCTTTGTCCATGAGTTTATATTAAAATGTACTTTTATATCAAGAGTATTTTGTTTGCCTATATGCATTACTATTTACAACAAATCCGTAGTTTTTAAAAGAATGTTTACTATGAAAATAAAAAGTTGGCAACAACAGTAACTAATTTTAATTGGAAACTCGTCATTGCATTTATCATGTAATTATGAAGACCCATCAATTTTTAAGAACTTATTGGCTGAAAAAACGTGATTGTAGTTATCATGTATTACGAACATTAATTTAATCCACTTTTATCGGAATAAATGTAATCATATAAACAGTATAGAAACATTCATCAAAACAGGATAATATTTTTATTTATTATAGATAAAATATTGAAAAGCCATGCAGTAAACACTAAATTATTAAGGGGGTTCACCTATGTGATTGGTTCAAAAAATCAAAATATTTTTTTTTCATAAAGTGCTGCATGACTAGTGTAAAATCATCAATTTTGATGAACATGACAAAAAAAATTTTATTTAAAATTTTTAATATTTGAATTTTCTTCTTTCTAAAAATACCTTACTTTTGCTTGTACTCCAATTTATTTACGAAGTTATAGCAGTTTTTATGTCAAGTGAGAACAACAAAAACGAACCGGAAGTTAGAAATCGAAATCGGAAGTACTTTGAATTTGAAAGATTTTTACTCTTTTTTTAGAATTTTATTGAATTTATAGATAAAATATTAATTTTGGTAACATTAAAACTGAATATGGTGATATTTTTTTAAAATTATTTAATAGTTTTAGTAAAATTTGGCAACAACTTTACAGGTTTGTTGTCATTTTTCGATTTGTTTATGTTCTAGCTACTCGATTCTTCGCTCCTCGTTTAATTTATTATTTTCATATATTTTATGAAAAAAACTGTCTTTCTTAAGACAAAATATTGATTAATTATGGCTAAATCAAGATCTGGGAGGTCTAAGAAGCGCCGATTTACTGGAAATCGTTATACCATTCGTGCCACTAATAATGAGAATGATGAAACATCTGAGCTCAATTCTACTGAATCCGCTAGTGCCAAAAAGTTGTAATCAAGCCGTACAAGTTTGGAAATTTTCTCAGAAAGATTGTTTGAAACTTCTTGTTCGTGAGTGTCACGAGTTTTAATAATATGACGGACCAAGTCTTTCCGACTAAAATTTTAATAAAACCAAAAGGTAACAGAAGTTATTGTGGGTTTCGATGTAAACAAGTTATTACCCACGTCAGCAATACTCAATCTTTCAGCTTCTCCGACCATATATAGTCCGGTTGGCAGGTGCGCACGCAGGCATCTTCACGCATACGTCATACTCGCAGTCATCATTACGCAGGCGTCAACATCCCGCCCGGCCTTGCTATGTCCACATGCAAGAACTTAACAATTTGTATCTTAACAAAAAATACGCAATAAATTTTAAACATGAATTAATACTAATAAATATTAAGTGAATATCAAATTTCAGCAGAGAGAATTAGCTTAAGTTCTCAAATAATAAAATACATAATAATACATAGTAAATAATTTGATACACGAGAATACCAAAAATTCTAACAATAAATTCCAATTTAATAATATAAATAACCATACACATTTTCAATAGGCAGTATGCTCAACCTATTGATAGACCTTTTTTATAAATACCTTTACCAGTTTTAATATCTACAACTCTAACTTTCTTATCTTTCCCCATGTATATTTTAACAACACGTCCCAATAACCATTTACAAGGAGGAAGATTTTCTTCTCTTATTAAAACCATATCTCCCAATTTGAGATTTTCTTTATTAACAATCCATTTCTTTCGTTGTTGCAGACTATTTAAATATGAAAGGCTCCACCTTTTCCAGATCGTTTGAACTGATTTAGTTATTCTCTGCCAAACATTTAAACGATTTGAATCGCATTGCAACAGAGACGGTTCCACTATAGCTGTGATCGGTCTCCCGATTAAAAAGTGAGCTGGGGTTAAAACCTCCAAATCATCTACGTCAGATGAAAGTGGCGTAAGAGGTCGAGAGTTCAAAATTGCTTCAATTTGCGTTATTAAAGTCAATAATTCTTCATAACTAAATTTTGAGTTTCCTGCAACGCGTTTAAAATGATATTTTAAAGATTTTATATTAGCCTCCCATAGACCTCCCCAGTTTGGGCTTCTAGGGGGAATAAATGACCATTCAATGCCTTCTGCGAAAAACGCAAATAAAGACTCTTCTCTATCTCTTACTAACTTAGACAAAGCTTTTATTTCTCGATTAGCGCCTATCATGTTAGTACCATTATCCGAAAATATTTTATGACACTTACCCCTTCTTGAAATAAATCTTTTCAATGCAGCAATTAAAGCTTGCGAAGTTAAGTCGCTGATTATCTCTAAGTGAATGGCCTTTGTTACAAGGCAATAAATATACAAACATAAACTTTAATTTCAGGACCTTTCCTCTGATATTTATTTTTGATAAAGAAGGGTCCACACAAATCAATTCCAGTTGAATTAAAGACCTTTTCGGGAGTTATTCTTTTTCTTTTGGCAAATCGCCCATTTTTTGAGAACAAATTTTAGGATTGAATTTAAAGCAAATTACACAGTTATGCACAACTTTTCTGCAAATATTTCGCCCGTGAATTGGCCAATATTTAAGTATAACCTGATAAAGTAAATGTTGGGGCCCAAGATGAAAATATTTCTCATGGTAGTATTTAACAATAATTATAGTTAGTTTACTTTTCGCAGGAAGCAAATATAGGATGTTTACTCGAATAAGGAAGTCGAGAGTGTTTCAGTCTTCCACCTACTCTAATGATTCCCTTATCATCTAAAAATGGGGATAAATTTAAAATCTTACTTTTTTATTACAAATGTCATCACCATTTTGCATAGCTCTAATTTCCTTATAGAATGAGCTAAGCTGTACTTGTTTCATTAAATAAATTTCTGCTTCTTTCATCTCATCTGAAGTAAGAGGTCCCGTTTTCTTGTTAGTTGGATTTCTAATGTTAAATAGAAACCTGTAAAGAAAACTTAACACTCGAACGATAGTTAGAAACTTATTACTACGAGAAAGTAAATGATCAAAAAATGTTTGATTAAAGTTTAAAGTCAATACAGTATGTTATTTAGAGTCCTTTGATTTTAGTTCAGGCAAATAATCTACTTCATTCAGTTCCGGGCACTCAGAGACAGTTTTGGGGAGTTCGTCAGTTCTTAGGAAGGCTGGACCAGTCCACCATTTGTTGTTGGAAATAAGTGTATCAACACTAAGTCCCCTAGACAAGAAATATGAGGGATTGTCTTGTCCTGAGCAATGAAACCAAGAATCAGGATCAGTTAGCTCGGAGATCTCCTGCACTCTGTTAGCCACGAATTGTTTCCATCTTTTAGAAGAGCCTTTAATCCAGAATAGGACTATTTTGGAGTCTGTCCAATGGAACACTTTGCACTCCTTTTTCTTGCGGACGATTTCTTGAACCCTTGAACTCAATCGAGCTGCTACTAAAGCTCCCAGGAGCTCAAGTCGAGGCAAAGTAACTGCTTTCAGGGTGCCACCCTCGTTTTTGAAGCGATGAGATTTACGAGCACTTCATTTTGTTTTCTTACTTTCACGTAAGCTGCTGCACCATAAGCGAGTTTAGAGGCATCTCAGAATATGTGAATTTCAATGAGGTCACTTACCCCATCATTCGTTGAATTAAGAACTAACCTTGGAATTCTAAGATTATCTAATAGGGGCAGTTCTTTACACCAAATTAACCACTTTTCCTTTAACTTTGGGGGTAAAATTTCATCCCAAGTTACTTTTTTATCCAAAGTTCTTGTAGGAGACATTTTATTCTTATAGTAAAGGGTGAGAGCAATCCCAGGGGATCAAATATCTTCCCTATTGTTTGTAACATAAATCTTTTAGTATTTTCGTTTATCGAAACGAATTCCAGCAAACCTTTAGTATCCAACGTCAGACAGTCATCTAGAGTTTGCCAAGCCATGCCTAACACTTTTGTTTTGTTTGTTCCTAACCTGATGGATGCGTCCATAGGATGTGTGTCGAAACCTTCAGCCTCCCACTGAGCCATTAAAACGGTATCATTGCTGATCCATTTTCGCATCTCCATCCCTGCTTCTTTCATAATATTCTTAGCGTGGCGAGACATGAAAAGAGCTTCCTCTCGAGTATCCTGTCCCGTAATCCAATCATCCACATACATGAAAGAATCTAAATGTTGTACAGTTATGGGATGAATTTCGTTATATTTCTCAATGTGATATTTGATTGTTGCTGCTAGTAGAAATGGACTAGAATTAACTCCAAATATCACCCTGTTAAATCTATAAACTTGCAAAGTGAGCTTTTCCCCAATACGTGGATTACTATCTGTCCATAAAAACCGTACAAAATCTTTATGTTTATCCGCCAAGCAAATTTGAAGAAAAGCCTGACGAATATCCGATGATATTGCAACTCGATTTAGCCTGAAATTAATTAAAACATCTAAAAGATTAGGATTCAAATTAGGTCCAGGCCACAAGCAATCGTTCAGTGATAGTTCGTTAGCTTGGTGTGAAGCTGCATCAAAAACAATACGAGTAGAAGTAGTAACACGACCCTCCTTTTTTATCGCTTGGTGTGGTAAGTAATACATTGGTTTGTGTACATTAATTTCAGTATCATTGACCTTTTCTATGATTCCTTGATTCAAATAATCTTGAATCGTTTCTTTGTATTGAGTGTAAAGGGTTTTATCTCTTCGTAACCTTCCCCATAAACTCTGGAAACGTTGCTTTGCCAAGAAATGTTATTCGACAATTCGTTCCAATGTTTACGAAAAGGTAATTCAACCACATACCGATTATTATTATATTGTACAGTTTCCTTAAAAATATTCATAGCTTGGTCATCTTTCCGATAGCAAGGGTCATCTTTTATGCCAAGGGATTCGAGCTCAAAAAACAGCTTTAATGTATCATCTTTAAGAAAGTAACATGAGAAGTTATTAGTATTGGTTCCCTGGAGTCGTCCTCCAGCAATCCATCCAAATTCAGTTTCCCTAAACAACAATTCTTTATTTACTTTATATACGTTATCTTTAATTATTCTAAAGAAAATATCAGTATTCAGTAAAGCGTGAATTTCCTTAGCTTCGTAAAAATAGGGATCTGATAATTCTAAAAATTCAGGAATTTTTATTTCCGAAACATCTAACGTAACACTTGGTGTCAACGCGGTAATTTTTTTCAGTCACAAAAAATTCTACGTTTTCTCTAAAAGTACCACTTTTATTAGAAATTAAAGTATTAGTTTTTCCCTTTAAGTTTTGTTTTAATGAATTGAGTCCTGAAACTGAGGAATTTATCTTTTCTATTGCAATACCAAGAAAATCACACATTTTTCTGGATATAATATTAATGTTAGACGCTGAGTCAAAAATGACGGGACATTTTAGTTCTCGGCCTTCATTATTTCGTAAGAAAACGCTACCAGTCGATATTAACACGTTCTTTCTATGTTGAGAAGCAGTGCTACTCAAAACTGTGTTCTGTGTGAAAGAATCCACCACATTCGATTCCCGGTCCTCCGGGTTAGTTAGTACTGGAAGTTCGGCAGAGGGAATAACCCATTTTTTTTTTCGGTCATCTATTGCCGCAGTACAGAGGGAGCGAGAATGTTTTTTGCCACATGGGCACACATACGTCGAAGTACATTGCATCCTTTTGTGGTTTTTCGCAAACACAGTTCACATAACTTATGCAGACGGACTAAATCTAATCGTTTTTCGGGGTTCAATTCTAGAAACCTTTTGCATCGAAATATCGGATGTAAAGTTTTATCCTTACAAACTATGCAACTCTTGTTTTCAACAGATCGATTCATTAAAAGGTTGGTTTTTGTCTTAAAGGATAAGTTAGATTTTCTTAATATCGTTTTTGTTTCGACAATACAATTTTTATCTACGGATAAAAGAATGGTTTCGCGTTGTTCTAAAAATGCAATAAATTCATCAAATGGGGAACATCTTTTGCTTTTAAACTCAGTTCGAAATTTTTTCGTGATTCATTATCCAATTTCTTTAGCATAATATTTAATAAAAATACATTAAATAAATTATTTTGCTCATAGTTTAGTAATTTTAGAGCCCGTAAGTTTTTTTAATGCAATCAATCATTTCACGAATTTCTTTCGGATTCTCACGTTCTATCTTTTAAAATTTAATATTTGTTGCACATGAATATCGACAATCAATCTTTTGTTATCATATCGGGATTCGAGTGCTTCATACAATGAAGAAAATGTATCGAAAGTGGAGGCAAATTCTTTCCCTTCATTTGATAGACAGGAATTCAAATAATACAATTTCTGTGACTGAGTCAGTTGTTCGTTAGTTGTAATTAAATCGTCAAATTGGGATTTAAAGTTACTAAATTGTTCATATTTTCCCGAAAAGGTGGGAAGTATTATAGGTGGAATTTTTGTTTGAGCAAAAGTTCCATTTTCGTATTTGTTTTTTTCAACTGCAGTCACAGACAATGATACATTAATTGAGTTAATCAATTTTTTAACTCTTACCTCCAAATCGTCCAGACGTGTTTCACATTTGTATAAATCTTCTTCGAATTCCGCTTCTTCTGTTGGTTTTGCGGTTTCTAATCCAAAAGTAGCTCCTTCAATTCTTCAATTTTCCTCTGAGTTGGTCAATTTTCTTGAGTTTGACCTCCAGCTCGGTGATGTCAACATGTTCGGACACGTTGTCCAT
This sequence comes from Trichonephila clavipes, assembly GCA_019973935.1. Taxonomy (NCBI): domain Eukaryota; kingdom Metazoa; phylum Arthropoda; class Arachnida; order Araneae; family Nephilidae; genus Trichonephila; species Trichonephila clavipes. The sequence continues at coordinate 95,237 of BMAU01002265.1, forward strand.
GAAGGTTGCAATTCTAGTAATACTTCCTTTTAAGGAAGTTTTAGCTTTGTTTAATTTTAAAATATCCATCGCGCTTTAGTTCGTGACTCACGGGCCGACAGGACCAAAAAATTGTTCGTGAGTGTCACGAGTTTTTAATATGACGGACCAAGTCTTTCCGACTAAAATTTTAATAAAACCAAAAAGGTAACAGAAGTTATTGTGGGTTTCGATGTAAACAAGTTATTACCCACGTCAGCAATACTCAATCTTTCAGCTTCTCCGACCATATATAGTCCGGTTGGCAGGTGCGCACGCAGGCATCTTCACGCATACGTATACTCGCAGTCATCATTACGCAGGCGTCAACACTTCTAAAGACAATAGAATTGTCAGCTGGAGAACTTTGATATCATTTTTTGCCATAGTTTGTTGTCCTGATTGTTATTCTCAGGGCTTGGAACTTATAGAAGACTCTGTCAGTGGATTATGCTCACATATGAACCTAAAGTGCAAAAACTGCTCCTTCTTTAAAGGTTTTCCTACGACAGAGAAGATGAAAGGTTCTTGTCTTATAAACTCTTCAATTGTTTTGGGGCTAAGGATAATCGGGAAAGGATTTTCAGCTGGCAAAAAGTTATGTGCTTTCCTTGGTTTACCTTTCCTGTCAAAACTTGCTTTCCGCAATTAAAGAAAGAAAACGGTTGAAAGCAACTGAACGCGTTGCTCAAGAAAACATCAACGCTGCATTGAGTGAAATCAAAGGCTCAAATAGTTTCACTAAATGTGGAATATCCATTGATGGTACTTGGCAACGCAGAGGCTACTCATCTTTGAATGGGTGTGTAAGTGCCATATCAGTTGACACCGGTAAAATTTTAGACATTGAAGTTATGACACAATATTGCCACATATGCGCGAAAGGCAATTGCCAATCATCGAAACATGTATGCTCGAACTATAAAGGTTCCGCGGGGAACATGGAGGTTGTTGGAGCCTACCGTATATTTGAGAGATCAAATGTGAGGAATGTACAGTACAATGAATACTACGGAGATGGGGACTCAAAAGGATATGAATCTGTTAAAAACTTTTATGGAATTAATACAGTAACCAAACTCGAGTGTATAGGTCATGTACAGAAACGTGTAGGGGGCGGTTGCGTCAATTAAAAAAAACGACGAAAGCTTTGGGAGGGAAAAAATAAATCAACTGATAAATTAATCGACAGAATTCAGAACTATTATGGAATAGCTATTCGAAGCAATGTAGGTAATCTACAAAAGATGATGAGTAGTGTAATAGCTGCATTTTTTCACTGTGTATCTGGAAAAAAAACAATTCATTGCATGGACAGTGTCCTGAAGGATCTGAGAGTTGGTGTCGTTACCAAAGGGCAAAAACAGCTGGGAGTCCCCTCAAAGAAATTGAGCAAGGACTTCCTAATAAAATTATAAACCAAATAAAGCCTACATATCTAAAACTGTGTAATGAAACTTTGTTGAAAAAATGTCTTCATGGTAAGACACAGAACTGCAATGAAAGTTATAACAACATTTTGTCGAATATTGTTCCCAAAAATATATGTGTTGGACTGGAAACATTTCGTTTGGGTGCATTATTAGCTCTAATACTTTATAATTCTGGTTATGCAGGTATATTATCGGTAATTCGAAATGTAAATGGTTCCCTTCCTGAAAGTGTTGCTCAAGAGTTACTTAAATTTGATAAACAATGGATTTCAACATCTTTAAGACATTCTTTACCGATTGCGAAATTGTCTCGAAAAAAAAAGAAAAGCAGCTAGGAAAACAAAAAGTACTAAGGATGAAAAAACAGAAGGCTTAGTATATTCATATGGAGGGTTTTAAAATACTTCTTTGCAGGATTTTTATTCTAATTTATGATAACTTTTGTGATAAACAATATTTTTCAAGAGTTTTTTCGTGAATGTTTACTGGTAAAACAACACAAATATATTTTGTATGATATATTTCTTAACTTCTAAAATAATATGGAATAATATATATTTGTTTTTCTATGTAAAATGTTTTTATTTTTAATGCAATAAGGTTTTTCTAAAGTGCTTTTATACGTCTAATCTGTATTTCGTAAACTGTGTACTTAGACTTTAAGAAAAAGCTTTTTGACACTATAAAATTGTTAAAAATATTAAAAGATAAAAGTTTGAAGAAAGTATATAATATTCATAATTGCTTTGAAAATATTTGTTCTTTTGATATAGAGAGGTTTTAGGTTTTTTTAGCAGTATAGTTTTTTAAATTTTGAATCTTAAATCTTTAAATGCATTTTTCTCTGAAACAGATTTTTTGATATTTTACAACACGGTAAGCATGACATCTCAAAACGTTCTGTAGATAATTGTCTGTAATTTTGTGTAATTGTGCATTATTATATGCTGTTACCTAGGGATTAAGAAAAAACAGCAGATTTACCTTTTTTATGATTTTTTTTCTGTGTGATAAATGTGAATTTTTAAAAAATTAGCATTGCGTGCACTTTTTGACTTCTAGTTCAGTAACAAATTAAAATTTTTCAAAGATATTAGGTCAATTCATTAGTAACTGTTTTTTGAGTAAAATTATGTGGGTTTTTTAAAATATTATGTATTAGAATTTATTTTACTATGTTTAACGTAACGTACAAATAACGTCTAATTTAAACCTAAAATTGGCCATATTTAAAAAAAAATACATTGAAAGAAATTTTTTTTTGCTATTTTTATTAGTTTTCAGTTATAATTAAACAAAAAATGAGTTTAAAAATAAATTTTCAGCAAAATTTCAAAAAAATGTCTTCGCAACTAGTCAGGCACCTTAACATGTCTAGAACACAGTGGTAAAGTGATTTTTAAAAATTCAAAATTTTTATAAAGATCAGGTGTTAGAAGAGCAGCTGTTTATAGCGCTAAGGTGATTTTCGTTGTTTTAAGCCTTAATCTACCGACGGTGCTTGTAAGTACTACTCACTTTAAAATTACATAGCATAACCATTTTTACGAATACGCTGACGAAACTTTGCAGGAATATTCTTTTAAATCCCCTCTTTCAAGATATATGGTAGCACGGGTTCTATGATGAGTATTTTAGCGGAAAGGTGAATAGTTTTAGAGGAGAAATTGTGTTTTTAGCTGACGGCGTTTTTAACGGTTTTCGAAGATGGTCATTTTTGTTCTGAAAAAATGGTCTATGTCTAAAGACAAGTGTCTTATTTTTTTTGTATGTTATGAAGACCTTAGAAAACGATTTGACTCTTTATTTTAAGTAAACGGTGCATATAATTAATTTTACAGTTGAATACCTTTAATTAATTAGTTAGCTCTAATTAATTATATTTCCCAAAGTTGAGTACTTTGTTAATGTACATCATTTAATTTTCAATGTAATGATTCAAAAAATATATTACATGAAAAAAACTGCAGTAAATCATAAAACGGTAGGTAAAGGGTTAAGCGGACTTGAAACTTTAAACACCTTTTTCTCAAAACTGTGTTTTTCAAACTTTCCTCCATCATATCTCAAAAATGGCGATACCGAATGACTTCAAATGTATAGGTAGACTCAGCACACATAGGCACATTAAACGAACTAGGATCATTCCAAAATTCTAAATATTTCCATTTTTTATAACAAAAACAAAAAAAAAAAATGGTGCGTGGAATGCCACGCGATAGAAGTGAAACTTCTTTGGTGACGTTGGAACATTAATTATTTACCCTGATATTCCTACTTGACCGAGCACATGTCTCAATCGCCTAATTTGCGTGAAAGGTATTCGTGGCGAAATGAGTCTTCCTGATACCAAATACAAAGTAGAAAGATGTCCTGGAATTTCTGGGTACACAATACCATTATATTTTGATACATTTCGTATACTTTTTCTATTTAAACTTTGTCGGCAATTGTAGTTTGCTTTATTAGGTCTTCTAAATTAATTCCCAGTAAAATATTTTTTGTGCTCAGCAACAGACGTTCTCAAATCATCTCTAAACCATAATCTATCATAAATTGAACGCCCTTTTCAATTGAACGATTATCAATGAATCGCTTTTGAAAATCTTTCTGACCATTTTTATGGGAATCATAGTATTTGTAACGAAAGACAGAATTTATTATTGATTTTACATGCATCAGTTCGAACACGCACTAGAATTGTTGAGGGCTCTGTAGTTAATGGCACAGGGTGGTTCATTAAGTCCGTATTAATCTGTGCAGTCATTAGAAGAGTCTCAATAGCATTCCCAACCCTTAAATTGAGCATTAAGAAGAGTATTTTGCAGTGGGTTTTTTTTGTTCTCGATATTCTCTCATGTACTCTGACGGAAATTCCGCAGTAGCACTTAATAAATTTGCAATATTTTTCTGGGTTTTTTTTTTTTTGCTTTTTTCTTGTCACTTTTTCGACTGGACTTGCTGATAGTTTTTCTTTCTTTCACGATCTACTTTCCCTCTTTGTGCATTTAATTTAGGCATTCTGACTAGAATTAATATAAAAATTCAACGCAAATAAAATTCAAAAAAGCAAATTAGCCGCCGAAAACATCGCCATGTAGCAAACAATCTAAGAAAATATTTCAAAAAAGTATGATTTTACTGCGACAACTATTTTGTCTACACCGTAATGCCACTGCATCTCATACAACCGTTGATAGATGTTCCCGGGTCTTGGGGGAAAGAACCCCTAATAGGAAGGTGGGCAAGTTGACCTGTCGGAGGTGAGCAATCATCCAACTTTTACACGGACATGACGCACGTCACGTTGTGTCCCCGCTCCTCTTTTTCCTCCTAACTCGCTATCCTGTCATGATGATGACGATTCGGGGGATGGGAGGGGGCGGGGAGACTACTTTCGTTCGTTTTTTCACTGTTACACAAAACTGGACACATTTCTCATTCCCTCTCGAGCGCTAAGAAGTTTCACTTCAAAAACCCATGAATGGAGTCCATCTTTTCGAGGCGGGTGTGTTTAGACCACTATAACACGCGTTCTATTAGATATGTTTGGCTAAAAGGCTATACACATACTCTCACGATACATATAAATAAATGATAGAAAACTTAGTCTTATCATTAATTTTACTGGTAGTCAAAAATAATTTTCTTAAAATACTTTAAAAAAAACGGCACATGTGAATCCCTTAAAAATATTTATTTTCCCTTGCACAGGGATATTACTCAAATTATTTATATTTCTTAGTACATAGTTATATTACAAGGACTTTGGGTGGATTATGAGCAATATATCCTTCAAAACGCGTTTCCTGCGCTGAATAGTTCTAAATATTTCCATCTAGACTTCATACTAATAGCAAATGGACGATTTCAATAATAACGAAACATTAACTTGTTTCACTAAGAACCGAAGTAAGTTTTAATACCAGTCTGATACTTTCCCTTATGTACAGATAGTATGCATAGGATTCTTCCGAAATTGAATGCGTTTAGAGAACTTGCCAGTATTAAATCCAGTTGTATTGTACTAAAAATTCTAATAAAGTGAAGTTCGTAACTCATTTCGACTGAAGCCTAACCTCGATTACTTCTGCAGAAGGTAAATATGTCATATTCGGAATACACTTTGCAACACAACATGATATTCGGAAGTCAGTCTGCAAAATGAATTCATTACTGAAACAGAGCTATTCGATTTTATAAATGATATAGATATTAAATAAAATTTGATTAATTGAAGATTCAGATTGAAGATATTAAAGGAGAAGGATATGCTTCTATGAATCAATGATTCTTTTAATTGGAAAGTGTATAAATCATTAGTTTTGCTGAGTTTCGTATTAAAGTTCTGTAAATAGGTAGATGTTTCTTTGTTTATATAAATATTTTTAATTGATTGATTACAACGGCAGTCATGGAATTTCTTTATCTATATAACACAGTGCTTCTCAAACTTTCAACGTTTACGACCCAATGTTCATTCATAATTTTCATCACCCCCTCCATACAATTAAAATGAATTAAATTTAATAGTGCTATACATTGACGCTGAAGCTACAATATGACTTTAACGTCTTAAGTGCCACCGGCGTATATAAAAGACTCACTCAGCCAAGGCGTTAATTGCCGCGGGCGTATATATAGGTCTTTCCGGAGTACGATCTTCTCTGTGCACTGCTGTCTATAAAATTATTCCAAAGGCTTTGAAATGTAATAAAAGGACCTTGACAGTGTTTTGAAGGATTTACTTATTTCAGAGAAGGTTTTATTTATATATTTGTTCTTTTTATCCTCTCCCTCATCTCCAATACATCACATACGCACACCTACGTGGAAAACGGTGGCATTGGGAAGTGAATCACGTAACTTTAAACGGCATTTTAGGAATTAATTATAAACCGTACAAATTATCAAGATAAGTGTTGATTTTTTTAAAAAATTTCATATATGTCAAGCCGAAAAAAGGGGTCACTGGTAATTATTAAACTTTTTCTTACCTTGGTATTGTTATATTAATTATTATAAATACATTATGCATAACTGATACATTTATAAGCATATTATATGAGTGCATATGTGCATTTTATACTTTATTATGTTAGAATGTATTTTATTTGTCTACTTTTAGTAAATTGATAATTTTTATTTAAATAATCTTTTGTTTTCGACTTTTTAATATGCTCGCACCCCCCTCGTAGGGTTATCACGCCCCCCCTACGGAGGCACTCCCCAAAAGTTTCTAAAACGCTAATACATTACAGTTTCATTTACAGCTTTTTAAACTGAAATGGGGGAAAATATTGCCTAAAGATTTTTATTAGAGTACATACGTTTATATTTTAACACTCAACTGAAATGATAATAAAATAAGGAGACAGGTAAGCGTACTAAATTGATATCGGTATCCTTCTGATTTATTACAACGAATGGTTATAAGATTTCGCCAATTTACCGTGATGGCATTACAAAATGAATATATTAAACTAGCTCGCAAAAAACATTTTGGCGCTATTTCCAGCCAAAACAAGTAGCGTACTGTTTCCAACTTAGTTCCCTGTTCAGAAATAACAAGGGCTTTATCTTTCATAAATATTTTTATAAAACAATTTCATAACAATATTTTTGTCATGCAAATTTAGCTTATCTTCATCTTTTTAAAACAGACTGATTACAACACTAAATGAAAGAGCAGAAATAACATAAATCACGTATATCAATGCCTGGGAAAGTTTTCATAATCAAAATTTTGTAGTTCATGTTTTTTCAATTCCTACTTTTAGTTCTATGTCTCTCTGTCTCTCTCTCTCTCTCTATATATATACATACATTCATACATACACACACACACACACACACATATATATATATAATCCAAAATATATACACATATAGCTATAGAACCTAAGATAACTATATTAGATAGGAAATAAGAGGCACAGTAGTACAATAACAAACCTGGCTTTAGGAACCAAGATTGCAGGTTTAAACAAGTTTTAGGGCTAGCCAATCTTCACCTGCAGTTTGTCTATACTACGTACCAAGAGGAAAGGAAAGAATAAGATTAGGAAAAATTTAAATATAATAAATAAAATCACTATACTAATAAAATATAATTAAAAATTATAGCCTATTAGTATTCACAGTATAGATTTAAACTCGATGCAAAATGTAGATAGTAAGACTCACTTCGGGAGTGTAACAACTGGTTATGTTTCCCGCCAAATACAACAGAGGGATAACAGTGCCGCATAAAGTTAAAATTTATGATAGAATAATATAAAGTTTATATATATATATAAGTGTGTACTTTTAAAAGATCATAAATATATATCGTTATAATTAATTGTGGAAATAAATAAATCCAATAAATATTTAAATAATATTATTAATATAAATAACATGTGGCACCCATCTATTGAATAATTGTACACTGCTCGACAGTGAAAATGGTACATCAAGAATGAGTGGTCAGAAATTTATACAAATTTCAGGGTAGACTGACGTCACTCAGTTATGCTAATGATGTTAAATGCGTAGCTCTACTGCGCACGTGGCGAACGTTAAAAGGGAAAAGAAGTTGGCGAATGGCCAACTTCGTTCCGTGATTTCTCAGTGGAAAGTAATTGTAAAAATGTTTGTCTTGTGTGTGTCACAGGTAACGTGTATAGCACAGAATGCCAGGCTGCCGTCAACAGAGACATTTCCAGCAAAAAGACGACTTTACGAGGGGTATGGTGATCGGGCTGAGAAGTGAAGGTTGGTCGTTTCGTCAAATCGCAGGTGATACCAACCGAGATGTGTCCACGAAGATGGTTGGCGCAGGGAAATGTGGCACGTTCGAGGGGTCCAGGAGTAGCCAGAGTGACGTCAGCACGCAAGGATTGGCGCATCAAACGCCAAGCGGTGGTAGCCCCGCAAGTCACTTCTACCTCCATTCTTCAGCATGTGCAAGACACCCTGGATGTTCTATTATCGACCAGAATCATTTCCCGTCGATTGCTTGAAAGTAGCCTGCACTCACGGTGTCCGCTCAGAACACTAGCATTAACTCCACAGCGTAGATGTGCACGCTTGAAATGGTGCTGGGCTAGAGCGACTTGGATGACAGAATGGCGGAACATCGTGTTTTCAGATGAGTCACGCTTCTGTTTTTTCAATGATAGTCAGCGCATACGAGTGTGGCGTCGCCGTGGGGAAAGGTCTAATCCGGCAGTAACTGTGGAGCGCCCTACCACTCGACAACGCGGCATCATGGTTTGGGGTGCTATTGCGTATGATAACACGTCACCTCTGGTGCGTATTCAGGGCACTTTAAATGCCCAACGCTACGTGCAGAATGTGCTGCGCCCGGTGGAAATCCCTTACCTTCAGGGATTGCCCAATGCTATTTTTCAGCAAAATAATGTCCGCCCACACACTACTCGCATCTCTCAACATGCTCTACGAGGTGTACAGATGCTTCCATGGCCAGCATACTCTCCTGATCTCTCATCAATCGAACACGTGAGAGATGTCATTGGACACCGTTTGCAAACTCTGCCCCTGCCGCGTACGAACGACTATCTTTGGCAAATGGTTGAAAGGGAATAGAGAACCATCCCTCTCTCTCAGGACACCATCCGCACTCTTATTGACTCTGTACCTAGACGTGTTTCTTCGTGCATCGCGGTGGTTCTACATCCTACTGAGTCGATGCCTTGCGCAACCTGAATATCGGTTCGAAATAAACATCAATTATTGTTCCTTGCTGTATCTGTCTTTTCCCCAAATTTCATCCCTTTCGAACCACTGCTTCTTGGTGTTGCATTTTCACTGTCGAGCAGTGTATAATTAGTTAAAAAGTAACATAATATCAATAAAAGTAATTAGTAATAAAACATAATGTCAATAAGTTATTAATACAAACTGTATATCATAGAGAACTATTAGAAATATAATTCTAAAGAAAGTTAGCAGGATAACCATGTTCAATACATTGTTTAATAAAGTTTTATTTAAATAAATATTAGCTTTATCACTAACTAATACATTATTGCGATAAATATAGTTAAAATAATATTTCTATATATAGATATTGATAAATTTGAATTCCAGTAAGGCACTTTAAGAATGTTAAAATTAAAGGCATCTCTCTTTTATCATAAATATTAATATGTAACTTCAAAACCTTAATATACAATGTTACATCTAAGTAATTAGTTTTAATTCGATTATTATTAATTTTAACTAAGTTTAAGTAAGCCGGATAAAAATTAATATTGGGATTTAAATTATCATTTTTGCCAAAAATAATTAAATCCTCAATATATCTAAAATGTAATAGTCCTTATTAATAATATAATTATATTCATAAAAGTGTAAATATAAATTAGCCAAACTATTGCTTGCTAGACCTCCTTGTGGTAAGCATTTATTTTGTTTATGTAATGAGTCATTAAAATTAATGTAGTTTTCTTTTAAGACAAAATCTATGAAAGTTTTAAGTTTGTTAAAATTAATGTATTAAGATTATATATACTGTGGTTTTCTAAAATTACTTTAATAATATCATTGATACCAATGGAATTGAAAAGATCTTCAAAATCATAACTATGAACTGAATAAATATTTATATTTTAAAAAAAAATCTATAATGTCTTTACCATTTTTAGTTATAGCTTTATTACATTGCTGATTAATAAAGTTTTGTATAATATGAAGTAATTTGTCTACAATAGTAATATATGTTTTAAAACCATTTGTCACAGTTCTAAATTTAACAGGACTTTTATGTAATATTGGTGTTTTAAATATAAATGGATACTTAATTTTAGGAACGCAAAAACCTATTTTTTTATAAATAGCAATAATACGATTACTAATTTCATCATGTGATAAATCTAATTTTTTAAAAGATTCATTATTTATAAAAAGTGTTCATTAAGCATATTATAATAAAAATACTTACAAATCACAGCATAGTTACCAGGTACTTTATCTATGTAAACTATGCATGGTAAGTGTCCTGAAGGGGAATCATAATGGTGTTTCTATAAAAGAGCTATATCCAAAGGTGAAACCCGAGTCACACAGTTCCATGAGAACTTACTTGTCGCCACTAGTAGTGGAGAAAATTGTGCCCGTTTATTAACGTTTAGCTTCAGACACCATTCTTGAAAAATGCGTAGCAGGCAAGACGCAAAATTCCAATGAAAGTCTGCATAGCTGCATTTGGCGAAAATGCCCAAAAGAGGTATTCGTCTCCAAAAGGAGTCTAGAAATAGCAGTAACGGATGCCTTCGAAAAGCACAATTTGTGGTATGTAAAATCTCTTGAATCGAAAGAGGACTCATGCCTAAATGACAGTTTTTCTTTGACTATTGCAGAAAGACAAGATAAACGACGCATTTCTCAGAATATTTCTACGAAACAAAAGAAAAGGAAAAGAAATGCCACGAATACAGATGCAGGCTATAGTGCCGGTGCTTTTTAATTTTTTTTTTTATCAGACTTGGCAAACAGTTTTCTTGCTATGTGTAATTGGATTTATTTTTTTTTTGAATTTTTGTAATTTAATTGTATTGAAATACTTTATTTTTACTCATCGTGATTAATGAAATCTATAATATATTATATGGTTGATGAAATTTTAATGAAATACATTCTGCTAATTTACTTTAGATTTTATTAGAATGTTCTTGCTTACTCTTCAATTTTTATCACTATATATATTACATGTCAATGTGACTGTTACAATAAATATTGCAGAATCTTATACATATATTCTATGTTTACCTTATCTTTATGATATTAGTGTTTTTCAAATTTATGTGAATGTCTTTAATTGTTTTTTAAAAAACTAAGTTTTTTCCTTTAGAATAAAAATAGCTGTTTATCTAAAAATTAAAGTTTCCTCGAAAACGTTGAATTTTTGTAATTTAATTCCATTGAAAAACTTTATTTTTATTCATTGTGATTAATGAAATATATAAGATACTATCTGGTTGAAATAAAACAATGAAATACATTCTGCTAATTTACTTCAGGTATTATAAGAAAGTTTTAGCTTACCTCAATTTTTATCACTGTATATACCACGTGTCAATGTGACTGTTACAATAAATATTGCAGAACCTTATATATATATATATATATATATATATATATATATATATATATATATATATATATATATATATATATATATATATATATTCTGCATCTATCTTATATTTCTATGATATTAGTGTTTTTCAATTTCAAATTCAAATTTATATCTTTAATTTTTTTAAAAAAAAAGTAAGTTAATTTGCCTTAAAGTAAAAAAAAGCTGTTTTCTTAGAATCAAAAATTTGCCTTGAAACCAAAATTCAAAATGTTCCATGCGTTGCAATTTTTGTCGAATTATAACAAAACTTTCCAAAAGTATTCATCTAATGTATGATTATAAATTCTTGGATGCATTGTAGTAATAGTGATAAGGTGAAAGAAGAAATTAAAGTTTTTTATGTAGGAAATCATTAAAATTCTTGAAATGTTTATATTAAAATTTACGTTTACCCATATTTTGAATTATCATATAAAACATTACATTGCATGCATACATTTGTAAAGAATTGCTTAAAGAAGTTAAATCAGGTGAAAATACGAAATTTTAAAAAAATCAAAACGCATGAAACGTTTTGAACTTTTTAAATTTTCGTTAAAAAAATTTTCAAAATTTTAAATTTCTTAAAAACTACTCATATTTTTTTCTCCAAGTTTTTTATATGGTTTTAATTCTAAGTTACATACATCCAGTAAAAACTTCGGGCATGTTTGTAAAAAATTTTAAAAAAATCTCTTTTTACTGTCCTCTGTAGCCTTAAAAGTAAATTCATACTGAGAATGGTAGCTAAATTTCATAAGGTCTTTGAAAATATTGTACTTATTTTCATCAAATGCCTCTATAGGTAGTCCATATTTAATTGCAGATTCTGTAATAAAATTATCTGTATCTTTATTTATTTGTATTTTAACAGTATTGCTATTATTTTAATGAATTTAGTGCCTTTACTCATGATATCCTTTAAAATTTTGTCATTGATTATATCTAAGTTGCCAGTAACTACATGTTTTTGATGACTACCAATAAAATAATTATAGTTTTTACATGTACAATCTTTTATGTTAATGGAAGGTGAACTATTATTGTAATTAAAAATAAATCTGCCCATCGTTTTGTGTTATATTTAAATGTTTTCTTAGCAACCACATTTCCAACAGGAAAAAGTGATGTCTATTAAATACATTAGAAAAACTAATTTTTCAAAAGTTTTATTCATGAATAATAAAGTGCAGTACTCTGTAATAGGTTCATTAATTTTTGCAATATTTATTTTGAATTTATTAACTAGATAATTATAAATATCTTTAATAATGTGTACTGCATGACAAACCATTAAGGAATCATTATTTAAGATTTCATTTAACAATACAATTTTATTTTTATTAAGACCAAACATGAAGTATTTGATCTTCTTAATATTAAGGGATTTTTTTCAAAAAATCCTCAATAATAACTTTAATATTGTCAGTTAATGATTTTTTATCTCTATTTTTCATTTTAGTTCTTTTACTTCTAGATTTTCTTTTAGAATTATTATTGAAATTGTAAACATTATAAAAAAATTCTTTATTATTACTCTGTAAAAGAATTTGCAATGTATTTTTAGCAAAATACATAACATTAAGACCATATGGATATATTGTATTAAAACTCCTAATAAAATGATTTTCTCACCATAATCTGTGCTTAGTATTTGGAATAATTTTAATGATAGACAATTCAACATTTTTGAAATCACGCATATGAAAGCGTCTAAGTTCAATTTTATTAGAATTATTGGAATCATTAAAGTATTTGACATCATGTCTATATATATATGTTGATTAATCCTGATGTTAATAGTGTTTGAGGTCTGTCGAATATATTTATACTGACAAAATTTACAATTTAAAAGGTAAATACAATTAAAAGTTTTACATAGGTTATATTTAGATTCACAATCTTATTGATCCTGATTTAACATAGTGCAAGTCTTACGTCTACTATCTCTACATTTATTGAATTTTAACTTATGACTATTATAAGATTGAATGTTTTCATATTTGTATGAAGATAATTTATCTTTATTTCCATGTAAAGCAAGACTGTTAATGTAGCTTTTATTAATATTTTGTGTAATGTAATTACTACAATCTAACATGCTTTCTTAAATATGATTATTACGACTATATGAATGAACTTTTTGTTCCAAAAAATTCTTGTCTTGAATTGTTTAATATTAGTATTACTATAACAATCATTAAAATTCCTTAACAGTAATTGATTCCTTTCCCAAATTGTCCTTAGAGAATGAGTTATAAAAATCCTTCATACTAATAACTTAACAAGTCCAAATTGAGTAAAATATTTCTGTAATCAAACCAGAAATCCAAACCAAGTCAAAAGAGAGAGTGTGTGCCAAAGCAAAACAAAATCAAGTTAATTTTTAAACAAACTTGAAAGTAATCTGTCAAAGGCAAGCGAAAGCTATTCTAAAAATAAAAACAAAGCTAAGTATAAAGGCTCATAAGAACACCAAACACCACACATATATCATAACAGAGAGAGGCAAATAGGTAATTTTATAACGATACTGTACCAACCTAATTAGTACACTGCTGATCCAAGATCAGCTACAAGCTAACCTAATTGCCAGTCGCTAATACAAAGTAATACCAAATCATTAGTATATATATATATATATATATATATATGTTAAAGAAAATTAAAAGTACAGTGCTATGTAGACATAACCCTCATCACCTCAAAATACCAAATAATATCAATACAAACAATTTTGTATTTACAAGATAGTATATATATATATATATGACAGGCCCCAGGCCTGCTGGTAAAATGAGGAGAGTATCATCTTCACAATATTCCTTTATTACGCTTTCATCATATATATATAACATGGCGGACCTTTTGCCGCGCAACCGGATGTTACCAAATACAACATCGCAGCGAGGAGACAACCAGCCAAGTCCTTCCTAGTATGCGTTCGCCTTCGTCAGCGCTCGTGCTCCTTTTTAACAGGCTTGTTTACTCATAAAAATAAGCGATGGTAAAGAGTTCGCTCTATTTTCATTTATTACTTCCTTAATTTTGAACCTAAACTTTTCAAACCTGACATATATATATATATATATATATATATATATATATATATATATATATATATATATATATATATATATATATATATATATATATATATATATATATGTGTGTAAAGGAGAAAAAAGCGACTCACACTGACTAATCACGTTATCGCCAGAAATATTAAACTTATACATTTGAAATTTGGTATAGGCAGGTTCCCCCTTCATAGAGTAGACATCAGCTAAGAACGGATTTTGCAAAGATGGAACCTCAATGGGCGTTACGGGGGTTTATGAGGCGTTATAGATAATTATTTCCATTATTAAACTATTAGATGTACAATTTTGAAACTTGGTACATAGATTCCTTTCATAATTTAGAGACTCCCTACAAAATGATTTTTACGAAAATCGATCTCCAAGGGACGTTGAGGGCGATTAAGGGACGTTATGCATAATTATTTCCATTTTTAAACTATTAGACGTACAGTCTTGGAATTTGATAAGTGGATTCCTTTCATAGAGTAGAGATCTGCTACAAAATGGGTTTCGTGAAATTCGACCACCAAGTGGCTTTGTGGAGAATTAAGAGGCGTTATAGGCAATTATCTCATTTTTTATACAATTAGACATAAAATCTTGAAATTGAGTAAGCTGATTGCATTCATTGAGTAGAGATCCGCTATAAGATGGGTTTTGTGAAAATCGCTTCCTAAGTGGCGTTGCGTGGGCTTAAGGGGCGTTATAGATAATTAATTCCATTTTTAAACTATTAGACGTACAGTCTAGAAATTTGGTAAGCGGATTCCTTTCATGGTGTAGAGATCCGCTTCAAAATAGGTTTGGGGAAAATTGATCCCCAAGGGTTTTTAGTCGGATTAAGGGCGTAATTGATAAATATTTCCGCTTTTCAACTACTGGATCCCCCTGCTTGAAAATTAGAAGGTATGTTCCGTGAATGGAATAGAGTTCCTCTTACAAAGAGTTTTGCGAAAGCGGACCTCCAAAGGAGGGGGATTGCGAGGGGTTAAGATGGATATAGAAAAATTCATGTTTTTGAGTTTAACCCATTTACTTGAAATTTGTTGACCACGTTTCTTAGTTAAATAGAGTTCCACTAAGAATGGATTTTACGGAAATAATCTCCAGGGTGAAGCGGGGGTAGTTATTGAGGCATAATGATAAACAAAATTCCCGTTTTTGAACTACTAGGACTATAATAATAATATAAACTTTGAAGGCAAGCTCATGTTTCTTAACCTGAGATAAACCACCTGCATTCCACTGGAGAACATGTAGAAAATTACTGAAGGTGACACATGCTGACGTTGTAGATTACTTAGCCGTGCAAAATTTACCTTTCTGAGGTGCACCAATGATGAGGTGGACGTGCAATCATTCAAACAACTAACAATATAGTTACTTCAAATAGTGCTAGAAGAATCAGAAAAAAGTACTACAGGGAACGTTTCTGGTTGAAATCCAACCAGAAGAATAGACAAAAAGTTTGGTTTAGCAAACGGCATGATATTCCAAAGATAAAAAAGTCGTGGCCGATTATCAAATCTCCACTGCCCACGACTACCTAGCCAAGCATTTAAAAATGATAGGCTTTGTTCAAAGTCCGCTTTGCAATCTGTGCGACTCCAATGAAGTCCAATATCCTAGCGTTGTCAATAATGACAGTTGAACGATTTTTTCAATGGTTTCTTGTATCACGATCACACAACATAAAAGTATCTACAATTTGTATATATTTTACGTTAATCAACAGCTTCCGAGTTTTATGACACTGGTAGAGATGTACAACTAAATATTG
Organism: Trichonephila clavipes; assembly: GCA_019973935.1. NCBI lineage: Eukaryota > Metazoa > Arthropoda > Arachnida > Araneae > Nephilidae > Trichonephila > Trichonephila clavipes. Next base: position 111,677 of record BMAU01002265.1, read on the forward strand.
GATCGTATGACATTTTTTGAGTGTGAAAACTTTCACTCAAAACTCACTGGTATAGCTAGCTCACAAATCCACAGTGCATCAACGAGAGGTAATCACTGAACGAATCTGGCGTGGCACCCGCGTAGGCGCAGTACTTCGGATCTCAATCCGCGTTGCAACCTAAAGTTTCAGAACGGGTCTAGAGTTCGTTACCACGCCATTCATTTGGCACGATGCTGCCGAACACTGATTTCTGGATCCATATGGAACTGATATTGAGAGGCTAGACACAAAATGTAGGATTTATAGATTAATTTGTAAGCCTTTTTGAAGTGATAACTACTATTGGCACGATTTGTTTGAGAGTGAATTTGAATGAACGTCACGCTCGGGAATGTAACGCTCATTCGGCTCTTTTCGTCTTCAGTCGGACATACAAACCTGTAACGTCGTGAGTAGCTATCCATCAATAATTAAGGATTACAGGCTAATATAATATAAAAAATATTGTTTATTTGATAAACAATTCTTAATGAAGTAATATTGCCAAGCCGGTGTACTCAGTTCCTATTCCCATACTCAACGCCACCGGCGTTCATCGTCTTTTTCACTCCAATTACCGGACTCAGCCCTTTTTTCCATTCAAGGCGGGCATCACTCTCTCTCTCCCCGACTCTCTTTCCGTCTCCCCTCTCTCATTTCCGTCTCTCCTCCTCCTTTCGTCCGTTCTCTCTCCCGGACTCTCTTGTCCTTTTTCTCTGCTCTTTCTCTTCCCTCCCGGTCCTCTTTTTCTCAAAAAGAACCCTTTTAAACACCAGGGGTGTGTTCACAACACGCCCCTCGCTCCTTCTTATTGGCAGGTCACCAAAGTCTCTCTTGACCTCCCTCGTCCTATTGGCGCATAACACGCCAAAACACACCCAAGCCGTCTGGCAAAAGGTGCCATAGTTTCTTGTCCACATCTGGACACACTTGTCTAACGCCAAAACACACCCGAGCCGTCTGGCCCAAGGCGCCATAGTTCCTTGTCCACATCTGGACACACATGTCCATCACGCCACCTGTTTCTAGTATCCCCTTCACAAAACCCTAGAAAAGATGACATGATTATTTTAAGATAGGCTTCGCCTATTGTCAATGGGGCGCCGGCTCTACTTTACTATTATGGCGACCCGTCTGTCTTTCCTCACTCCCTGAGTTCAGACAATAAACAATGGCCCCATTGCCACGTGCACTGGTCATTCCACAGCTGGTTGATCATAAAAATGCAGGGACAAACGATGACGTCGTACATGGCCTTGACCAGCTGGTGAAACCATAACACTTATTGTGAATCGAAAGATGGGAATTCACAGCCATTGACGATGTCACAAACCCCTAAAAAGGAAAGGAGGGACGTTTCCCCCCACACCAATTAAAGTAAAAGTAAAGTTCATAGCTTCGATTTAAGTGGGTCGATCCCCTCCCCCACTTCTCTTTCTAGGACAGGGGTGGCCAACCCAAATGACCTCGCGTACCACTTCGGAAAAACTTTACACAATCCTAGCCGGCCGCATATAAAAATATATATCTTTATATTAGATTTGGATCCATTAGAAACATTTTTTGGAGTGAAAATTTAAAACAGACTGATATATTATTTTTGTTTTCATTGTTTTTCATGTATACAAACATAGATAGTATAATAATAATAATGCAATGGTCAAATAATATTTAATTTATTTAATTAGTGAGACATCTGTTTCTCAACACTTTCATTTAGTTTTTGCAAGTCGATCTCAATGCATGTGTATTTGCGTATCGTAATTGATGTTGCAGATTTTCAAGCTTTATGTTTGAGCATGATTTATGTTTGATTAATTTCAATTTAGAAGAAAAAAGAGATCCGCAGTAACAGAATCAACGTGATAAAATAATAACAGTTATGGGAGGATTTTTTTTTACAAAAAAAAAAAAAATAAAAATAAAAAACACACTTTTTAAGCAAAAAATATTGTACAAAATAGTCGAATTTTGTAAAGCTGTAAAGAATATCGTGGGCCGCAAAATTATTCAAGGCGGGCCGTGGGTTAGACACCCCTGTTCTAGGGAAATGAATGTGAGATTTTTCTAATCCTAGTTGAATCATGAAAATGAAACGTAATATTTTTAAAAAATAGGTTTAGAGAAACAGAAATCCTACACTAAAATTAAACATAAAATGTAGAAAAAGGACAATTTTTACAGAACTAAGTAAATAGTATTATTATCATTAGGAATATTGCAGTGATCTTAAGGAAAAAAATCTATTTTTGTAAGCGATTCGGAATAGCAATGAACAAATAGTTCTATTAATCACAATACTTAAATATACTTTGAGTCTAAAAAGAAAATTAAAACAATTAAAAATTTAAAATAACAAAACTAAGTATACAGGTATTAAGAAAAAGTTACATTAAATAATTTAAATATAAGAAAACAAAATATAATTAAGAAGACTTTCCTTGCAGCAACACCAGATACATTTTTACAAAACTGCCATACAATGACAAAAGATCAAGTATAAGCCAGATATTATGTGATATAAATCTTCTGATTAAATCCCTTTTTAAAGGTTTTCTACCTAGATTCCTCTCTTCCCAATCAACTACCTGTCTTACTATCCCTTTGGTTAAATTAAATCATGGATAAAATTAAATATTGTTAAATTACAACCAAAATTCACAAAGCAGGAGCGGCTCTACTGAGCAAATTACCTATGATTTTAAGTGGGAATATTAAAAAAAAGTTTTCAAAAGAGAGAGAGAGAGAGACAAATCAAAACTTTTAGTTGATTTTTTAAAATCAAAATTCAACTTAATTATGTCAAAAAATCCAAATGAAGCATGAGGAAGTACGGAACAACGCTTGATGGAGTTTTTTTTAGATATTAAAATAAAATTTTGAATCTAAAGAATTTATAACCTATTTCAAATATCATAAACCTATTGTTTCCTTCTTAGAATATAATTAATTCCCAAATATGATTGTATATTTCGCACAAAAATATTATTTTAGGAGTACAGAGATATGAATAAATAATTTTATAGGACAATACTAACATCTTGTTATTTATTCACCTAAATAAACCCTGAAATATCATTACAAAATTTAAAGTTATCACTTCTATCGTGTGGTCATAAGCACACACACTTTTTTCTTTTGTTTCTTGTTATTTGTCAATATTCTCTGTTATTTATTTTATTTACAGTTGTCTTGTAATCCCCTATTGGAAATAAGAAAAACAGAAAAAGAGAAAGCTCTGAAAGAAAGGGTTGAGGGGCGTAAAATATATTGTATACATCTCCGTTATCTTCTTTTAAGTCAAGAGGTGAATGTTGTAAGAATGTCTTTGAATGCAATTTAAAGCATAATACTAGGGCTCAAGTATCAATAACTTAAAAAAGAAAGCAATATATAGTTACACAACACCATCAAAGTTTCAGTGAAGTGAACTGATATCGGCTAGTTAATGTATAAAACTTTGTGATCTTCTCTAAAAATGTTTACAACATGAACACTTGACGAATTCTTAATTTGAGACGATTTTTACAAATATACTTTCTTGAATTTATTCAACCATTGTCGGACCATGCGATTCACTCGAGTTTAAGTCGATAAAGTAAAAATATATTTCTTTCCTAAGCATAAATATGTCTCTTTATTGTGCAAAAATTATATTTATAATTGATTTTTATAAACATTAAGGGCATTGGAGAAAAATACGAAATTTGTTTCCTTCATCAACAAAGTTAAACAAATTTATCAGAAACAAACTTCAAAAAAAGTAAAACAAATTGCTTTGAGGTTCTATTCATACTTCAATGAGCAGATCATTTGTTTCCGACCAGTATATTCTTGCAAAGAATGAATAGAGAGAGAATCCTTTTGCTTTCACAATGGTTTGTTTGGTTAGATCCAAACATGCATAACATTTTCGTTTTCTGACTGAATCTTTGGTTTTGAATAATAAAACCTTTTTCATGGCGAAGAACTTTATTTTTTCTTTTAATCTTGTGGCAACCGAGCGAGTTTCTTTAGAATGACATTGCTTGGAAGTGGTAAAGATATATACTTGTTCAGATTTCATTGTTCTGTATCACCGAAAGCACTTAAACAAACATGCATTACCCAAATTAAGCTATGTTCATTGAATCAGAAGTGTAATTTTTATAATTTCATTTGAATACATTCTAAGTGTAATGGAAAAGATTTTTTCTGTGTTAGATAACAGACTGAAAAAATTAAAATATATTGAATATGATTTCAAAATATTACACACGAAAATGTCCTCAGTGGTTTTATACTTGTTGAAGTTTATTCTTATTTTTAAATATTAAACTTTTTTTTAAGGAGTCTTTTTTTGTCCTGTCAGTTACAGTGAGCTTTATTTCTCGTAATTATTCATAGAGATATTCTAAAAGTTGAAGTTAACTGTAATTTGTTTCTTACTACTTAAATTTGTTCTAAGAATTAATATGTAGTGTTGTTTGTATTATGAATTGAACCAATTTTATTTCATATTACTAGTCACGACAAATTTTAAAAAAACTTTAACTATTAAATTTAATTAAAACACCAATTTATGGAACAAAAAAAGGGAATTTTATCCAGCTAAATGATGACTATACTAATTTACAGTTTTTCACATAACGATGGCTATAGTTATTCATAAAATAAGAAATTAAATGTCATTAGAATTTCTTAAAGTTATAAATCTTATAAACTAATAATGATTATATAATAACTGTTATGAATTTATAATGATTGTAAGAAATCTTACACACACACACATGTTACCAATAGATACCATTCGAAACTCAAAAATATAAACGCTTTAACTTAAATCTCATTTCTAATTTAGTCTAATTATCTTGTCAATTTTTAAAGGAGCATCTTGTTTTTGTACGCTTTTCAATTCATGATTACTCATTGTAGCCATTCTTTTTAAATTTTTATTGTGAAATGATAATCTCAGTTTAGAAAGTTATAAAGTTGTTCCAACGAGTCAGGTTTAGAAAAAAATAAGCTAGTCTTTATTTCCGATTGTAAACTTTTACCTACATTTAAGATACTTTCAATTTATAGAAAGTAAGAGTTATAGAAGTTATCAAAATTTTAGGATGCACTTATAAAGATTTAAAAACAGTGTTTCTCAAACTGTGGGGCAAGCCCCGCTAGGAGAGGGGGGCGATGATAACGCAACAATGAGTGCCTGAGCATATTAAAAAGTGAAAAAAAGGTTATTTTTTAAAAAAATATTAATATACAACTGAAGGTAAACAAACAAAATACATTTTAACATAAAAAAAACAAATACACAATTACACTGATGTAAATACTCTCGTAAATGTATCAGTAGTGCATAATGTATTTTATAATTAATTTAACGATAGTAAGTTAAGAACAAGTTTGATAATTACCAGTGACCCCATGGGCTTGTATTAACACTTATCTTGATAATTTGCACGGTTTATAATTAATCCCTTAACTGCCGATTAAAAGAGTTACGGGATTCACTCCCCAATGCCATCGTAATATTACAATAGTAACTTCAGAATATCCTAGGGTCGTGGGTAGCCTAGTGGTTAGAGCATCGGACTCCAGACCGGAAGGCCTATGTTCGATGCCCGATGCCACCAAATACTCTCCGAGTACACACGGAGTACGTGCTCGTTAAATCAGTGGGTCCGCAGTCTTGTGGACTGAGTCATGAGCGCAGGGACTGGAGAATATTTCCCTCCCCTTCAGTTTCCATGCAGAAATTGTGGAGGTGGAGATAGGTGGTGTCACCATCTATCGTCCTTTCGGGGAATTACGCCGAGCTAAATCGTACTGTGACCTGCATGGTGCTCAAGGCCAATGGCAGGCTTACCTCTAGCCCCATGCCACGATGAATTTCGTGGGCCTCGATCTGACTACGTCAGACAAGTGACATTGACAACAACAACAGAATATCCTAATATTATCAGTTTATAAAAGATGAAAAATGATAATAAGCATAAGAATATGATAAATGGAATAACTAAACAACGAAAAAGAGTAAGATTAAGAAAATTCCAACTAATAAGTTATCGAAGCTGGGAGTTATCTTAAGTTAAAATAATTTCTTTAAAAATTAAATCTGCTTAGTAATGCTAGGAGTGACTTTTGGTAACCTTTTTCTGGAAATAATACGATTGAAAGGAACAAATTCTTCTTTCGTCAGTTCTCTAAATTATCGTTAAATATTAAGATAAAAATGCCGGATCCGTTTCAGATCTTTTTGAATACTTAAAATATGTCTTTTTTCCCTCCAAAATCATCTATAAATATTGAGAAAAATAAAGCAGCTATTTTGTATGATTACATTAAGATGTTCTAGAAAGAAAATGAGCTCATTATAGAAAAGTAGAACCGATAAAACAGAATAAAATGATACATACAGCACGAACAAATAAAAAAAAGAGAGAGGCTTCCTTAAGTTTTGATACTTTAAGAATGCATTTAAACAAGTAGAAAAGTACCTTAATATACATTTTAACTACAATCAAAGAATGAATTATTCACAAAATACAATACATTAGAATTTGAAAAGATGGAATAATGAATGCGGATTTGTTCATATATAAGTAAATGAAATGCAAAATGCATGGACCTTAGAGAATCGAATACTGGATCTTGAAGATATTTCATTAAATGTCATAATAGTTATGTAAATAAACATATTTAAAAATACTTTTTGTATTCAAGTTGTTTTCTAATGTACCACTGTTATATTAAGTAATAAAAATTTCGAATCGATCATGAAAATTTTAAAAAATGCATTTGTAATACTAAGTAATAATATTTAAATATAGAAGATTCTGAGAAATAGTTTTTAACTGTAACTTTTCTTATATTTTAAGATGAGAAATTAAGACTATCTGGGCACACATTAGCATTTTGATTGCTATCTAGAAATGATTGGTATATAACCAATCCTTTCCGTTTTTACTTCCCTCCCAAATTAAACGATTAAAGTACCTCTTTAACTTTTTTTAGGGTTAGGATACACCATCATAAACAAGAACCTCACTACACTACTTGTAAAGTAAAACAGGTCGCGGTGGGATCCGGCAGCGTTTGCCATATGATCCTTCTATCCGCTCACCTCGTTGTTACTAGGGTATTATGATGTATCTATTATAGGAGTGGCCAAGCCAAATGACCTTGTGGACCTCTTTGGGAAAAAAATCCTAATCCCGCGGGCCGCATATAAAAATATGTACTTTTATATTAGATTTGAATCAATTACAAGCATTTAAAGGATTGGAAATTTAAAACAGAATCAATGTATGGATATTTACGTCACACTGATCAACTACTCGAGGGCTTTTGGCGACGGATTTCGTAATTTTAAACCACGGTCAAGTGACGAGGGTGACACATAGGCTGGCACTCTCATATCCTAAGTACCAAACCAACTGGAGGACGTTTGAGCTCTCGACAGATTTAACGTGCATCGATCCCATACACTAAGAGTCTTCAGCGGAACTAGGCTCAAACTAATGACATGGCGGCCACGAGTCCGTTACCTTGACCACTAGGCCACCGTGGTCACGAATGAACTTTTATTATTGTTTTAATGTTTTCATTATTTTTCTTGAATACAGACATAGCTAATAAAGTAATTATAAAGGAATTAGGAAATAATGTTTACTTCTTAGAAAAAATATTTGTTTTTCAAATTTTTCACTTAATTCTTGCAAGTCGATCTCAATACGTGTATTTACACATCGTAATTAATGTTGCAGGTTATCGCTTCAGATAAATATGAGCGCGATTTAGGATTGTTAAATTTCGTTTTCGAAAAGAACGAATCGCAGCGGTAAGTTGAAAAAAAGTTACAGGAGTCATACGTGATGATGCGAGGTATCACTGCAATGCAATACTGCCTACTCTCCTAAGTACCTGTAAAGGAAACACAGGGATAAAACAAAAAAAATATGGGATATATTTGTTACAAAACACTACACTATAAAAATATTGTACAATATAATCATATTTTGCGAAGTTGCACATAATCCCGCAGAGGCCAGGGTTGACCACTCCTGGTCTATTACCTCCTATATTTCCTGATAGGAGAATATAATTGGCCCGAAGATAGCACAACGCGTCAATTATGTTATGGTTTCAGGCCAATGACTCAGACCCTTCTTATACTCAGTTACTTCGAGTAATTCCTTCTTTATTATCTTCTTCACTTACTACTTTCTTAGAGCCTTTTTAGCGCCCACAAGTAATATTCATCATAGCTTTGATATGATGTGGAAGTCTGGAGTGTGAGGTATCAACTCAAGTGGCACTTGGCCATAATTCAAAATTACGAGATCCAATACTCCTCTTATACATTAAGAATAAGATCTTAAAAATCATTCAATCAATGAATTCTCTCGTTTATGGATCTCCCAGTTTCCAGTTTATTTCAGGGTTCAGAGATGTGGATGAGTTAAAATCACCTATTTAGTTTTAGTGACATTGCACATAGATTTCCAGTTGACTAGATGAAATATATTGAGACTCTCTCTCTCTAAAGGAGAAAGACATGGATATCTGGATATGAATTTATTTTCATGGAAAGAAAGACACGGATATGGAAATGAATTTCCACTATTTTATTTTGCACTATTCACAAATTTATATTGACAACGTTTGCTGATACTGCAGTTTTATTTCTGAGCCTAATTTCAATGATTTGGATATTGGACATTGCAATTATTTACATGGTTTCAGGATTATATTAGATGTAGTATTACGTATAGGTTAAAATTTAATCTAAAATAGTTAGTTACAATTGTTACCTTTGATGTTTACAATTGTCTGTCAACATTCTAGTAGCTTATTTAACCCCCTGGAAATGAAGCTTTTTGTTTTGAAGACAAAATATTCTTCCACTGCCATTTGGACATAATCATAATTTATATATTTACTTCCATCAAGAAAATTTTCCAGATCCCTGGACAGATAATAGTCAGATAGTGCAATAAGAAGAGTATATGCTGGTTGAGGTTAAATTGCCCAACCCAATTCTAAATTTTTATGCGGTATTTCTTGCCTTCCTATTGGACGTTTATGTTGAATTTCTTTATTCAAAACATCAAGTTGCGAACAGTAACCACCTTTCATTTTCTTTCAGCAACTAATTCCTTGCAGCATCCACTTGCTTTCTCACCAACACAACCTGCTTCTGATGCACCCCAGCTTCGGATGTGGGTGGTGCTGTCTCCCCTTTGTAAGTATATACTTTCATCCACCGACGTGTTTGTACACCATCCACTTTTCATCTCCAGTCATCGTATGGTCCAAAAACGCAACCCTTTTGTGACGAGCAAGATTTGAAGAACATATAAAAATTCTGTCCGTTACATTTTTTTCGCTTAATTCGTGGGGCTTCCAAACAGATAGTTTGGACACGAAACCAAGGCTTTTAATGTAATCTAAAGCAGTAGGCTCATGAATTCCAAGCTTGAAGCCCATTTCTGTGGAAGTTAACCCTTTCGTGGGCCTTGGGAAGATTACTTCCCATCTACATGATCTTACAAAATACACCTTTGGGAAGCTCAAAACCCATTATTTACATTATTTCTTATTACATTTTTATCATTGGCCTTGTTATTCTAACGGTGGGAAGACTGATTCCCGATTCAGTTTTGTATTACTGCACATAATCCAGCGATTATGACATCTATACATCGCACTAAAGAAAGATGGTACTAAAGAAAAAGTACCTTGTCTAAAAGATGTCGTTGTAAATAAAGATGTCATGGGAAGGATTGATCACTTCGATCAAAGAAAAGAAAGAGACCAAATAAGAAGATCTGTAAAATGGTGGCATCATAGCTTTTATTTTCTTATTGACCTAGCCATCATAAATTGTTTCATACTGTGGCAAAGAAACAGAAGTTAAGACCAGCTAACATTCCGTATAGCATTAGCTCGTCAGCTAATAGATATTCTTCAAGAAAAAGGAAAGGACATTCTGCTAGCTTCCAACCAAAGAAATATGTAGTTCCGGATGCTGGGCGCTTAGAATGTTAAAATCATATGCCAAAGATGGTTTTCAACTATAGACTATGTAAGAAATGTTGCAGAAATGGACAGGAAACGAGGACCCGCTACAGGTGTGCAGAATGTAATGTCTCCTTGTGCATTCCAGTATGCTTCTCATCTTTTCATTGCAAATAATCGCCATTTAAGTTTCTTAATGATGATGAATGGATCCTTGAGAAGTATTCTTCCTACCACTAAAATTTAAATGTAAACATAAAATCCGGTAAAATAAAATATATTTCCTTAAATGTTATTATTTAATTGTTAATAAATTCAAAAGAGAAATAAATGGCCCACGAAAGGGTAAACGTGGGATTTGTCCTAATCATTTTGTATAGAACTTTTCACTGTTGACATCTGATGAATTGCTGATCTTGGTTCATTTTTCTACAAAAAAAATCCCCTAAGCGAAATTTCACGAACTTTTTTTTGATATGTTAGAGCTGTTTCTGCTTCCTATCCAAACACGTCACACAAGCGTTTTTGCAAACTAAGTACAATGTCGAAAGAGCACTTTTTCTTCACTCATATGTTGACAGTTTTACAAGTTTAAAAAAGCTGATTAAAATGTAAAAAAATGTGTTTAAATCATCCATAGTATGCTAATCTAACTGTTTAAACCAATTTAAGTTGGATCTGAATTCTTGCTAAAGATCGAAAATGCACAAAATTGAATGTGTTTAAAAACGTAATAACTTTCCATTATGCTCAATAGTTTGCTTTCTTACTGTCAAGCTAATTACACTTTCCATGAGTGATTGTATTTTTGATTAGGTGTTTATTAACACACACGATACCATGGCTAAAATTTCATTCTTTTGTTTTATTTCATTTTACACAATTTTTTTGGTTTTTAATATTTTGTTTTAGTTTTTGCGGTCAATTGATACATGCTTATTTTTCCAGAGTTCATTAACTTTAAAATTTTTCATTCATACCACTGTTTGTCCTAAATAAAAAAAAACACAAGTAATATAAAAAATTAAGTTAATTCCTACTTAGATGAAGAAAGAAAAATTTATATATTAGCTACTTTTTATTAAACAGTTAAAATTAATATAAATATGTATATACATATGACAGAATCACAACATCAAGTGGTAATTAATTTTTATAATTTATCATTTAAGTATCGTATTGTCATCGACAACAATCGTGTATATAAAATTTAAGTTCAACTGAATGCTTTAAAACGTGAGAAAAAAGATTTTTGAAGTTTTGACACAAGTCGCCAAAAGGGTCGCTTTGTCGCCACGAAATTTATGCCAAATTGGCTGTATTTGTGATTCTTTAAATAATTAGTTTTAATCAAAATTAATTTTTATTACTTATAATTAAATTATTGTATTGTCATCCAAAATCATCATGCATATAAAATTTCAGCTCAATTGAGCGCTTTAAAATGTATTTTATTAACAATTGAAAATTCAACCAAGATAAATGAATAAATAATAGAGAGTGCTAACTAATAGTAAGAATTGAATGAAGTTGCAGTAGGCTTATTATAATGAAACGTAATTTATTCACAGAGCTCGTAATCGTAGTATTTAAGGGAACTAAATTTTTGTGCGGAATGAATTATATTAGCTGTCTCTATCTTTCAAACTTTTCACCCTTACTTTTTATATTGAACTAAATGATTTGGTACTTTATCTCCTAGTATGCTTAATCTTTGAATACTTTTGTAATTAACACTCATTATTATTTATTTACATTAATTGTTACGCTATACCTTATTTCGCATTCAGTCAGTAGAATAATTAAGATAGGTTATCATAGTTCTCAGTTCAGAAATAGTAAATTACTCGTAATTCAAAGATTTTAGCTAGGGATTTTTGGTTGAGTATCAGTCTTAATGTATAACTTCTAGGTATTCTAATTTTTGTTGAATATTAGTCTCCTACATTTATTAAAACATTACAAATTCGATGAGTTCCATGAAAACTTCTCGGTAATATCTTCAAGCCTACTTTGATTTATTGCAACGATATTATTCAAAAATGCTTCAACGGTCTTCAAACTCTTAAATTTTTAAGGTACACTTTATAATTCAAATTTAAGCTTCTCTCTCTCATTATATAAACTTATTTCTGTTAATTCCAGTTTTAGTTTTTATAAATTCTGGCCCCGAGCGTGGTGCTACTGCCATAATAAATTCAAACTTTTGTTGAATTAGCTCGGTTTTCGATAGAAAAGTCAATTCACGATGGTTTATTATATAAAAGTATTGCGATTTTGTTAAAAAAAGGGGGAGAGAGGGTGTTTGTGAAAGTCTTATAAGAAAAGTTTTAAAGTAATTTTTTCTTGGTTTAAATTATATATCTTTGTTAAATGTTTTTTTTATTATAAAAAGGAGCGTGTGTACAACCACATTTTTACAAATGCTTTTTTTCTGCAATGTTCAATCAATCACCAAGTTGCAACGGGGTCGCCAAAAATTCGCTATTTTTCTATTGCATCGCCATTATAATGTAAAGAACGGTGTTGCTTGTGAATATTACAATTTTACATAAAATAAATACATCTTCATATTATAAATGCGAAAGCTTGTTTGGATGTTTGGTCGCCTTTCACGCAAAAACAGCTGAATGGATTTTAAAGAAGCTTTACAGTAATATGGATTATACTTCAAAATAAATCTTAGGCTATAATTTATAGCATAGGCTGTAATTTATAAAGATATTGTGTGAAGTGTCCAAAATATAACGATATTTGTCAAGTAAGTAGGAAAAAACTCTGCCATCTGCAAGCAATTCTGGCGTACACTGCAAAAAAGCCAACGAAAGCATATATCTATCTTTTATTTGTGAAAAAAAAAACCTTTTTATTTTGGCTACGCAAGGCGTGCGCGTCTAATTTCTTTCTGTAATCAGCGTAATCCCTAATTTTTTTTATTCCAGAATAAAACTAAGTTTTGAAGGGAGAGGTTGTTATAAATCTCTCTTTAGTTGAATATTTTTTTTATGATTTTATTATGCACATTTGGTAGCAAGAAATTGATCATTTTTCAAAATAAATACTTTTATCGCTTCTGATACTTAAAGTATATAAGCTTTCTCTTTCACACTACATCATTTGGACAAATCTTTAAAATTTGTTTGTGGTTAATAGTTAATTATAACGCTATAATTTTAATTGAATAGGCAGATATAATTATTTTTATAGTTAAAAATGCAATAACTACAGTACTGTATTTTTTGGAGCGAGTGAGTGAGTGAATATCAACGTCGCACCGTTCAACTACACGAGGGCTTTTGGCGACGGACCACGTAATTTTGAACCATGGTCAAGTGAAGTGGACGACAACTGAGCTGGCACGCCCTTCTCCTAACTACCACTCCGTACCAAATTAGCAAGAATATTCTACCAATACTTAGCAGCAATCTTCTTTGAAATCCACTCTTCCAAGATATATGGCAGCCCGGATTCTATGATGAGTATTTTAGTGGGGAAGGCGAATAGTTTTGTAGCAGATATTGCGTTTTCAGTTGACAGTGTTTTCATTGGATTGCGAAGATTTTTATTTTTATTCTGAAAAAATACTGAAAATCAAAAGGTACGTATCTTATGTTTTTGTATGCCAATGAAGATCTTAGAAAACGATTTGACTATTTATTTTAAGTGAACGGTGTATATAATTAATTTTACAGTGGAACATCTTTAATTAATTTATTATCTCTAACAGATTAAATTTCCCAAAGAAGAGTATTTTATTTATGTGTATCCCTTAATTTTTAATGTAGTGATCCAAAAAAATATTGCATGAAAAATAACTGCAGTAAATCATAATGCGGTAGATAAAGCATTACTGTGCACCGCGCCCCTACACAGCGGGTCTTACAAAGCTCGAGGTATGAAAGTAGTTATACATTTGCCAACTTGACTCTATCGTCAACATTTCGCTATGTTTTTCATTTAATCGCCATTATAATCTAAGAAACACGGCGTTGCTTACGAATAGTACAATTTTAACATAAATAAATACAACACAGAAAGTAATATTAATGTATTACACTTTCAGATATAAATTATGTACACTATTTTAAGCGTTCATTACACAAAACTTTTAACAATGTGTTACTTTTGCTGATCAGTGTTCAGCTTAGGGAGGTATTTTCAAAAATCGACCCTCAAGAGTGTTACGGGGAGTTATAAATTAAAAAAAAAATCCTTTTTATAAGCTATTAGATCTACGGACTTTAAATTTAACAAAGGTGTTTTTTTCTTTCTTTTTTTTTTTTTTTTTTTTTTTTTGTTCAGCTGAGATATGCAAAAAGCTTTTTTGTTTAATTTACAATTCACGTAAAATTAAAAATTAATTCATTAAAAACTTCTTTATCGTTCAGTCTGTGCTGTTTAATTTTATAGTTCACCTGTGCGAAAAGAACAGGTATACCAGCTAGTAGAGTAATATAAACGTATTACACATCCGGATTTAAATTATTTACACATTTTAAGGCTGTTTTGGCCATATGTACGAGAGTGTAAACTTATTGCGGAGCGCATTTTCAAACAGAAAAAAAATGCCTGAATTTTTATAAAAATGTGTGACGTTGTAACTCATGCATTTGTTTATAGTACAGTGTAATTAAAATTTCAAGATATTTCATAAATAATTAGTTTTTTCTTTTAAATTGTAAAGGGAGACCTCATTTAATATTACGGTATAGAGAAAAAATGCGAACCACATTTCATAAAAAAGAAATGTGTGAACTCGGATAAAATGAGTAGCATGGTTCTTCACAGGATTGTGAAGCCAGAATATAATATTAATGTTAGAGTACTTTTAGATCTGAAAACATGTTCCGAATTTGGGTCCTATTCTTTAACATTAGCCGAAGACAATCTTAAACATTCTTTACACTAAATTCGTAACAATACAGTTTGAGTTCATACTTTTTAAATATTCACCGTTATAGATCATTTTCCAAAATATTAAATAAGATGTGATAATGTTCCGAAATCCCAAATGCTACGATGAAAAAATTTGTTGAGCAGAGAAATAATGCCTGGTAAAAAATATATCAGAAATGGTTTTAAAAAGTTTTTTATCTTGAACAGTTTCGTAACGAAAAATCGATGTGTAATTATGGTATCTAAATATATCCAAGAGACTAGGTTGAATGGAAAATAGTACAGTGATTAATTTCCTATCCTTGCTCATAAAATTAACTTCATAACGCATTAAGTTCGAAATCTTTTTCTCTGTTCGCGCTTCATCACTAACAGGACATCCACTAAGTCTAAATTACCCGGGAGTGGTCACGTGGGGCGCAGAGTCCCCAAGGCTCACGAAGTCTTTATTTCCGGGAAAACTATTTATTTCATACCAATGACCTTGACAATATCTTCCTGTACGACAGTCTTAATAAGAAATAAAATGTATTTGTCACTGATCCCTCTTTTTTGGGAGTGGTAAACTTTTTTTACAATCCTAAAGTACTTGGGGTAACTGAGTTCCCTACGCGTTCCAAAATATATTCTATAAACATGCAACTTTTTCCCCCTATAAACGACTTATTTAAATTTTGATTGTTGCCTTGTGCGACTCATTACTGTTTATAAATGGAAAAGAACAGAATATTAAAAAAGGGCATCTGTGATGTATATTGAATGAAGGTGAAACTGATCAAGCAAGGATTAAATAATGGATATTGATCACGATAACGAAAGTAAATTTGAGAAAAGCAATGGACACATGAAGCGTTTGATTTGAAAGGAAAATTATTAAATTCTACCTAAAAAACTCCATCAAGAAAGATACGAAACTACTAGTGTACCACAAGACACACAACGTCCAGTGAAAAAGACACAAGCAAGAAAAAGCTGTACTGGCCATTTGTTGATAACTCTGCAGGACAATTAAACTACAATAAGTCGAACAAAATATGATAGCTCTTCCTGGAAATAGCATTACTGTAATGTTGACGAAAAGAGTCTGCGATTCTTATCCTTTATCAAAATCACTCACATTTGAAACATAGTAGTTCATTTTGATTCGATTTTTTTTTTAAATTATCAAAGAAAAATTAAAAAGTCTTAAGAAGTAGATAACTATACTTTCTCTTAGCTAAATTATTCACTGCAATTACGATTTTTTTCGTGTACAATAAAAATTATTATTAAAAAAAAGGAATTGGGGTGACCCAGTCACCCCCCCTCAACCATTAACGTTAATATTGTGGGCGCCACTGCTCCCGTATTAAAAACATTTTTCATTAAGCATTTTATCAGCTATAAGTAAGCTTAGTTTTAATTGCAGTTTTGGGCTAAATTTATGCATAATATTTTTTTATTCATTTACGAATATGTTAACTGTGAAGCATTGAATTATAATTTAAAAACAATACTCAAAATGTGCTAAATAATACTAAGCATATTCTATTTTGAGCATTTATAAATAATTTGATTTCCATTTAATTTCTTGTTCAAGATCCCCATAAAGGCGTGGAGAGAAAAGTTGGAGAATGGGAAGGTGCATTCCCCTCTTGATTTGATAATGTTAAAAATATAGAAACCAATTAACTCTTATTTTAAAGAGGGAATAACACATTAAAAGCATAAAAATACATGCTTATTTTATTTATAAATCCATACTTTTTGGCATTCTTTCTTTCTCATATTCGATATCACAAAATAATAAGAATTAGGCATGTAACCACAAATAACTAAATAAAATAATAAAATGTTGAATGTTTTTTTTTTAATTTTGAGTCTGTTTATGTAAAAAAAAAGTTGAAAACATACTTTTTTTTCTTTTCAAAGTTCTTCCAAAAATTTCAGCGATCATTTTGAAGCTCAACGAAGAAGAACTATAATGTCGGTTACTTTTGAATAAAAAATTAATGTATTTTCGGACTCATGTTTTTAAAAGTATTCATGTTTTTGAAAAAAGTAATTAGTTTCCCTATACTTCTTCATTAATTAAATATAAGGAAATAGCGAATTACAACTGAAGTACCATTTAAGAAACACTTGAAATAAAAAAAAGTGTGTTTTTCGATTCTATTCTTATTGTATGTACTGTATGTATGTTATTGTATGACTGCAGGCATATAAGCAATGTGGCTGTAGTCTAAGGTGAAAAAATAGAAACAAATCAATAAGTATACTTAGCGTTTTATAATTTTATCAATGCAAACAGAGATATTGAATTAGGAGTACTTTTTTAAGAAATGCAGCCTACCTCTAGCTCTTAACATCACCAAATAATATTTGAAAATAACGTTGCTATGGTAACCAGTATTAAATTGATATTTTCGCACTTATCCTACTTTGCCTACTTTTAAGCAATAAATTAAAAGTGTTTTAGCGAGAAAAGTTTAAAAACTGGGTTACACGTCCCTTAGAGAAACTTCACTAATTGCATCGATCGTTATTTAATTATGTAAACATGCTTAATTAAATCACTAATTAATATCATGCCTTTTGATCCTTAATTTTATTAAGGATAATTACCTTATCAGTAAGTGCATATGTTGATAGCCCTTTTACATTTTAATCATCGGAAAGGGCTACGTATTTTTTGCTGATATGTCAACATATCAACTGTATTTTTTCTCGTATTCCTTTTAATCTATTAGGTAAATTCTTTTTTATGAATTTAAAAGAAGTATTTAAATTTATAATTCTTTTTTAAGGAATTTAAACAGTAAATGATTGTTGCCCTAAATCATCTTTTAAATGATTCTTTCCAAAATATATATATATATATTATATATATATATATATATATATATATATATATTTGCATTTGTTACTCTTATTGGTAAGCTAATTTAAATTTTGCAAAGCTAGCAGTGAAATTTATGTGTCGAGGAGGCATGAAGACGAAAAACAGTTTCTTAAAATTGGCCTTTAATAATCAATCATAAAGTCACTTTGCTCGTTACTGGAGCGATAAAAATCAATAAATCCAAAAAGCAACATTACCAGCGACATCCGATTCGAACCGTCTTCTAATATTGTAAAATTAATTTCTAATCTAAAATGGTGATGCAACCTGCAGTTGCATTGCCAACCAGTTGTTCTCTCCCTCTAAGAGATAAACCACTCACATACTTCTTATATTTCCGTTTCTCCTTCCTTTTTAAAAACTAACATGAGCCGAGTTTAAATACTAGCTCGATTTGCATGGCAATTGCTGCCAACCTCAAATCACGAAACTCAAAAAGATCGGGTTCGAATCGGTGTGCTTACTTTCATTGAGATCATGGAACGGGATTGGAAAAACAACACAAGGAGATCATAAAAATTTGGATCCGATTTTTTAAATGTCTAACAATCGGCCCCCTTTTTCCAATTTCGCACCATTATCTCTTACAAATCAGTAAATTTTAATCTATAATCACATGTTATACAATTTAACACAAAAAAATACATTTTATTCAGAATCTTTATTGTAATAAACAAACTAATATTTTAATCTTAAAGAAACAAAGTCTTATTCTCTAAAAGAAATAATTTCTACAAAATTCTAACAATTTTTCCTTTACCATGGGTTTGGTAAAAATGTCCGCCAAATTATTTTTGGTACCTATATATTTAATTTGGAAAACCTTGTCGTATATCAAATTCCTTAGAAAATGATAACGAACATCGATATGTTTTGTTCTATAATTTTCTACCGGTGACTTTGAAAAACTTGTAGCAGCTTGATTATCACAAAACATTACATTTTCACTTAATTCCAAATTTAAACTTTTATTATTAATTACATTCTTTAGCCAAATGAATTCCTTAGCTGCTTCTGTTAAACTAACATACTCAGCTTCCATGGTCGACAGACTAACGGATTTTTGCTTGAAAGTTCGCCATGAAATTGGAGTTTCGTCTATAAAGTTATGAACCCTCCTATTGACACTCGATCATCCCTATTTGTAGAAAAATCCCGAGTCTGAATAACATCTTAGTTTTATGATTTAACTTTTGAAAGTTCTAATTTGTATTCTTGAAATACCTCATCAAATTACTCGCCTCGTAATTGTGTGTTACCTCGCGCAACTAAGCGGGCCTTGTATCTAACAATTTTATTATTTTCATCATATTTAATGGTATAAACCCAACGGTTTTCTAAAATTTTTATATTATCCGGATGATCAACTAAATCCCAAACTTTACGTTCCTTCATTACGTTAATTTCTTTATCCATTGCATCATGCCATTTAGATGCGTCTCTGGATCTTATCGCCTGTTTGTAACAATTAGGAATAGTTACCTCAACCATAAGAGCTTGTTGCTCGGACAAATCTGAAAATCCCTGGGATTCGGTATTATCTTTTCTAAAATTAAATAAACTAGGATCATACTTAATATTATGCCTCTTACAGTATCTCTCTATTTCGTTAAAAGATTTCAATCGGGTTGCTTCCCCTTCTATACTATAATATACGTTAGATCCAGTTACTTTCCTACCTATATTTCGAATCCACTTAACCTCTGTACATGGGATCAAGCTATGATTATCGGAAGATACATCTGGTTTTTCAGATGTTGAGGGCGTTTCCGTACTTGTCTTTGAAACTAAACGACTCGTTAATGAATCTTTTGCTCTATCGGAATCATCCTCATCATCATAATAATCAGGAAGGTTTAAATTATATCCAAGGTTACTATTAACTTTTTTGTCTAAAAATAATTCCCCTCTTATTTTCATCGAATCTTACATTAATAGTCTCGACTAATTTATTTTCATCTATCAACCATATTCTATAACCCTTAGTACGTTGTGCGTATCCCATCATAATTCCCATTTTCGCACGCATATCGAATTTTTTTAATTTGTTTTGGCACACCAGCGTATGCCAAACATCCAAAAGGTTTTAGATGCAATACCGATGGTTTTCTACCTGAATATTTTTCGAAAGGCGTTTTGTTACTGTCTTTGTGACAAATTCGATTCCACGCATAAGTGAAACAAAGTAATGCTTCTCCCCAAAACTTATGGGGAACTTCACTAGACTTAAGCAATGTTTTGATGCCATCTAGAGCGGTTAAATTGAATCTCTCCGCGACCCCATTCATTTCTGGCGTATTTGAATTTGTTACCTCATGCTTTATACCCAGTTCTGTCAAGAAATTATCCATATCCTTATTACAAAATTCTAGTCCGCCATCAGTTCTAACTGCTATTACCTTTTTACTTAGAAAACGTTCTGCTCGTTTCTGAAATCTTATAAACGTATGAAATACGTCAGATTTATTTCGGATGGGAAATACAGTCACCTTTCTTGAATAATCGTCAATTATACTCAAGAAATATTTATTACCGCCTTGGCTTTCAGTTGGCATTGGACCACAGAGGTCCATATGCAACAATTCCAATGGACGTTTTGATCTTACGGCCCCGTCTTTTGAATGAAAATCTCTTGGACTTTGCTAATTTACACGGTATACAATGAGTCTTACCATTATC
This sequence comes from Trichonephila clavipes, assembly GCA_019973935.1. NCBI lineage: Eukaryota > Metazoa > Arthropoda > Arachnida > Araneae > Nephilidae > Trichonephila > Trichonephila clavipes. The sequence goes on from BMAU01002265.1 coordinate 132,159, forward strand.
AGTTAAGCGTGGGAGACCTTTTACACTATCATTTTTACTAGTTTTTACCAAGTAATCGTTATTAACATGACGAAAGCGTTGATGCCATATTTCTATTGATCCGTTTTTGTTTTAGCGGTTACATCACTAAAAAACTAATTTCTTTACTCTTTGGTATAATATAATGATCCGGCTTAAAAAAATACAAATTTTCATGGCGTGTCGCCGAGAACAATTTTATCCAGTCTTTATTAAAAACATTAATTTTACCTTTAGTACCCACAAAATGCGCACCTTTACTTTCTAATCTGGAACCGGATAATAAATTTCTCCTCAACTTAGGATTAAATAATACATCAGTTAAAGTTATTTCATGAAAACTCCCCTTATATTTTACCCGAAATCTAAGTGTACCGATTCCTTCTACGGGACAACTTTTATCCTCCGTTGCTAACGACATTTTCATGTTAGTTATCGGCTTAAGATCTAAAAATAAACTCTTGTCATTACAAAAATGACTCGTGGCAGCAGTATCTATTACCCAAAGACCTTTATCAAACTCTGTGTTAAAAGTTTCATTTACAGTTGAAGGAGATTTTGGTAGAGACTTTTTTCTCTTTACAGTTTACTTTTTAAGATGCCCGTACTTATTACATACATAACACGGACCTATAGACTTAATAGATTGTTTAACATTTTTAATAGTTTTTCAGTTAAATATCTTACCACTTCTCTTTTGGTAATCATTCTTGCCATTTGGATCTCCATGAGCTGCAGCCGTAGCACCAGGTAACGTCTTCGACTTCTTCGAAGTGAAACCGCTCAAGTAAGCATTCTCCGCTTTCTCCAAATCTTGTTTCATCAACTGAAGACGATTGGCTTCTAATATCAGCTCTTCTTCAATTTTGACAACTCTGAAGTCCTCTTCTTTCCATCTGTAGATTTGTTGCACGGTAGACTGGAATTTTCCTGAGGAAGCCACCTTATTAATTGAAATCCTATGTACAGGTCGTCCAATTTATGACCCGCTTCTTGTAGTCTGGTTGCCGCTGTCTTTACACGAGATATGAAGATTCCAACATCTTCCCCTGGTAGGTATTTTGTTCCAAAAAATTGATCTAATAGTTGAATTACCCTTGCTCTTGTGACTGGTTCGAAGTGATCTTTTAATATCTTCCATGCCGCTACTCCGTCAGTTGTTTCCGTTATCAGATTTTTCAAATCTGAACTGACGTTAGTATAGAACAACGTATAACATCTATCCTTACGAAGTTGTAGATCTAATTTTTCCATGTATGTTGCCTCTTCATCAGGTTGCTCTGGCTTGGTCTGTATTATAAACTGCCAGCAACCATAATGCATTAAGAGTACTTGCATATCATGCTTCCACGTGTTCCAGTTATTTGGAGTCAACACTGATATCTGGTTGTTAAACTCCATACCTGTTACTCGATTTAGCGTACTAGCAACAGAGTTCATAAAAAATAGTTCTAGACTGGAACAGTATTTAAATAGACAAAGTTCATGGCCTGGTTCAACTGCTTAGCCTGCCTCGACACAGTACATGGACTGGGCCCATAACCAAATTTGTTACTCTTATTGGTAAGCTAATTTAAATTTTGCAAAGCTAGCAGTGAAATTTATGTGTCGAGGAGGCATGAAGACGAAAAACAGTTTCTTAAAATTGGCCTTTAATAATCAATCATAAAGTCACTTTGCTCGTTACTGGAGCGATAAAAATCAATAAATCCAAAAAGCAACATTACCAGCGACATCCGATTCGAACCGTCTTCTAATATTGTAAAATTAATTTCTAATCTAAAATGGTGATGCAACCTGCAGTTGCATTGCCAACCAGTTGTTCTCTCCCTCTAAGAGATAAACCACTCACATACTTCTTATATTTCCGTTTCTCCTTCCTTTTTAAAAACTAACATGAGCCGAGTTTAAATACTAGCTCGATTTGCATGGCAATTGCTGCCAACCTCAAATCACGAAACTCAAAAAGATCGGGTTCGAATCGGTGTGCTTACTTTCATTGAGATCATGGAACGGGATTGGAAAAACAACACAAGGAGATCATAAAAATTTGGATCCGATTTTTTAAATGTCTAACAGCATTATAACCCTTTCTTTTTCTTCATAATTTTTAATTTTCAACTTTCATTGTCGAACTTTTCTGTGGCCATTCATTGTCCTCGAATACTTCGACTGTATTGAATATGTCTTGATTTTGGTTTCCGAAAGTGGACACTGACCAACTGACTTCCCCACTCATTAAAGATTTATCAACCAAAATTTGCTACTTGCTCCTATTTTTCTTCGTCCTTTTTAATGTAATCCGAATTTTCGTTAATTTATTCATTAATTCTGATGAATAGGCAGTTCTCTTTTTTGGAAATGGAGCTCCATGACATCTACATCGTTTACTATATATAATCTTCAAACTTTCACGCCATTTACTTAAAGCTACATTTTGGAATAACACAAATCCATTGAGTTTCACGCTTCATCTGGAATCACTGTAATTGTACCCCACAATTATTAAAAGTTCGTAACGTACAATTATTTTCTATATTTTTAACTGTTTTACATTATCAAATACGTTAAAAATTGATGGAAATTGAAGATTTGAACGCATTGTTTCTTTATGGTTGCATTAGTTCCGATCCTTCTTCATGTTACCTAACTTAATTGTCTAAACATTATTATTAATTACCTTATGGATTTTTGATTCTGTTAAAATGACATTAGAATGTGTAATACTTTTTTTTTACACATAATACTTTATAATAAATATTCAAATAAATAAATAATTTTTCATTGTAACTCAAAAAGAACATCCAATTCATATTATATGGTTGTATATTTGTTGGACCGAAAGTCTTCCCTTGATTATGAATATATTTATTGTGATCAAATTATTAAAATTAGACATACGCTTGTTCGGATATATTGCAAGTAATGTTATGAATTTTTTAATGAGATTACAACATCTGACAAAAAAATGCGTTGAATAATCCTGTAACATTAACACAGATGAAATATTAACGGAAGTTCCTTTACTGTCCTTCAAAATAGTCACCTCCCATAATTATAACCCGCTGATATCTGCTATACATATCCTGGAAACTTTCCAAGAAGTTTTCTTTTAGGATGGAGTTCAAAACTCTCATAACGTCTCGTTGGATGCCAGGAATATCGCCAAACCTCTTTTCTTTCAAAGGGAATTTGAATACTAGAAATAGGAAGAAGTCTGGATGACTGAGGATCTGGCGAGTATGGCGGATGTTCCATTTGCAGCAACCCCTTTTTTGCCAGGTATTGTTTGACGATATTAGATCTGTGAGGATGAGCATTGTCATGAACAACAAACCACCCTTTTTGTGTGTAGTGAGGTCGTACACTGCGTAGACGTTTTAAGAAATTGATCAGAGTAACAATGCAACATTCATCATCGTTCCTTCAAGTAGAAATTCTTTGTGGATGATGTCTTCACTATCACAACATGTGATGAACATCGTTTTGAGGCGGGATTTTTCTGCTTCGGCCTTTTTTCGATGAGCGGATGCAGGTGACCTTGGCAAATTGCGAAGTGTGAGCCTTTGGCAGCTCGGAGAAAAAAATGCAAGGCAGTGTTTCATTCCCCACCAGATGTTCTTCAACCTGTCTTCTGTTACGCTTCCCGCTTCTTTAAACCTTTCATATGAACACTTTGTTGATTTTGCATCAGGACAATAATGTATCAGGAAATCTGTAACAATGTCGAAATTTACGCTAAACATTGAAGGTCGATTTCATTTCGTGATACCAAAGCACACATTAAGCTTTCTCTTGAATCGTTATTTTCCTTATAGTTGTTCTCTCAAGTTACTCTTGTAGGAGCACTTGCTTCACCTATAGCACAAAAAAATTTAGTTGTTAGTAAAAACATTGTTACATTAAATGGTTATTTTGCTATAAACTCTCTCACATAATGCGGGTAAGACCTTTGGCTGTCCCTATACAGTGATACTTCCACTTATGCGACCCCGGCTTACGCGATTTTCAAATCTCGGCTATTCGTCTTTTTTTCTGCAATAAAATCCAAGCCGAATAATTCCCAGAGCCTGGTGAATTTATTAATTTGATTGAAGAAACTGTCGATCTTAACAGGCGAATAAATTCCTAACCGGATTGTGATGACATTCAAGAACTGCTGGACCCTCACAATCTGGAGCTGACAATTGATGGACTTATAGAAATGCAAGAGTAAGAGCAAGACAGTGAAGAATTTGAATCTGTACACATTCCAAACGTCATTCAGAAGCTTGAATGACGTTTGGTATTTTGGCAGGCCTTAGTTTAATTGCGAAAATTTTACAAATTTACAAATTTTACAAATTTTAGAACATACATACTCCAACGAAAATCGTACTTTTTCAGCAAAACAAGAAATAAAAATAATTATTAGTATGGTACGAGGAAATTTTATGGGAGAGAAAAAAATTGAGCCGGCAGACTATTTTGTTAAGCTTTATGAAACTTTCTACATCAAAATAATTTAAACTTGCGATTTGTGTTATCTAAGAATTAAGATATCCGACCACGTTCGGATACGGGATTTTAAAAAAGCACATAAATGAATGATTTTCATGATATTTAGTGTCACTTAGAGTAGAATACATGTATGAAATGGTTTTCTTGACATTATGACAAAAGAATTATTTAATCACAATACTTTGGCAAAAAACTAACTCAGAATAACCTTTTAACAAAACATTCTCCTTTTACAAAAAATGTTTCTATAATTTTAATAATTTGCTTATGTAAAGTAAATACTTCTCCAGAGAGTCTAAACTAGGATTTTTAAAAAATTCACATTATTTTCAGTTACCACTAATTGAAATAGTTATCGGCGTTTTTTTCTTAAAATTTCTCCCCTCTGTTGTAGTAAAATATGGCTAAATCCACTTCTAAGTTACATATTTCAAAAATTCTTGCTCAGTCTCTGTACAGAATCTTAAGCTATATTCAGGCAAAATAGTATTATAATAAAAACATTTTTCATAAAAGGAAAATGTTTTGAAAATTGGTCATTCTATGTTCATTTTGTGTCAAATTATTATACTTAAATAATATTTTACATGTAATAATATTCTTAAAACATTTTTATGTATGATTTCTAATCTAAGTGACACTAAATATCCTGAATATTATCCATTTACGCGCTTTTGCAAAATCACGGTTTCGAAAGTAGTCAGGTACCTTAATAAACAATTTTTTTTTTCTAAATTATTGTTTTCTTTTGTCTCCGGTCCCAACTAAAAATTATTTATATGTGTTTATATGAGAAATTATACAATGACTTAAGAAAATTCGACTTATTACTTAGTCCAGCCTATCGAGTAAGTTCAGGGTATTACTGTATATATATATATATATATATATATATATATATATATATATATATATATATATATATATATATATATATACATATATATATATATATATATATATATATATATATATATATATATATATATATATATATATATATATATTCACCCCTTCAGTGGGATGATAAATAAGTCCTAAAATTGCTTGGGAACAAACACTGGGGGTTCGCGACAAACAGGCCACTTGATCGGATTATGTGCTCATGCACCTCAGCGCTCAAGGTCACTAATACTGAGTTGGGCACAGTAGGCCTAGGTGGTTGTTGCTCCGCTGAGTTTAGTTTAGTTTATATACATATAGGGCAAAAGTGAATCGGGATTTTTGCAGAATTCAATACTTAGGAGGAGTACTACAGAGGCTAAAAGATAATAATAATTTCATTTTAGAAATTGATGTCCTGCCCTTTTTAAATCAAAAGGCGATGCATATAAGAAGGTTTTTCTTAGTACAATTGAAAAACGCATTATTAGAACTTATGTATTTTAATAACTTAATATAATAATATATTCCTACATATTATCTTTACTCTTCGAATTGGACAAATAACGGCTATATTTTAAAAAGGTCAAATAGTCTGATATACATTTTTAAACCTATATTTAATGGTTTAAGATTATGAAATAACTCTGTGCTTTTAATATCGATAAATAATTTTAAAAATAAATTAGTCAATTTTACGAGAGTTAATTTCATCTGATTGATTGATTGAATATTAACGTCGCACTGTTCAGCTACACAAGGGCTTTTGGCGACGGACCAAGTAATTTTGAACCATGGTCAAATGACGTGGACGACACCTGAGCTGGCACTTCCCTCTCCTAACTATCACACCACACCAACGGGAGGACGTTTCAGCTCTCGACAGATTTAACGTGCATCGCTGCCCTACACAGCGGGTCTTTAGTGGTACTGGGCTCGAACCCGTGACAAAGCAAGCCACGGTCCGATACCTATACCACTCGTCTACCGCGGCCACTTAATTTCATCTGAAACAAAATGTTTGGAAATGGTTTTCCCACGTACAAATAAGCATATAATTATGTTCGTAATATTTCTAATTTGACCCAAAGCATTTTATATTATAGTCTGTTCAAACCAGAAATGTGTGTGTATGAGTAAAAAGATAATACATTCATTTTCTGCGAAAATAATGACGTCAGTAGGAGTAATATAACCTATTCAAATACTGCTTTGGTTGTATTTTAAATAGTAATTAATAATGAGAGAGATGTGGAATTCAAATACTTGAGGTTGGTAAAGTATGAAAGGAATTTGTGAATCAAAATGAGAACAAAGGGAAGTCTAATTGGCTGTATTCTATTGTTTAGTACTACGCAACGTGCAAGTATGCAAATGTTGACATTTTTGAATAGTTAGTTTAAACCAAAAAAATATGTTGGAAATTTAGAAAAGAATAAAATTCTATGAATGGAAATTTTTCATTCGAAGTTTCTGAAAGTTTAAATGATCTTCACCTTGACCAAAAATAAGAAATTGTCCGCTAATTATTAAAACTTTATAAGAAAATAAATGTTTGACGAACATCGTTCATGTAAGAAAACAAATTACATATATGTGTATATGTAGAAGAAAAGCGACAAACTCATTCATTCAACCTCTCATTACAAGATCTTCGAAACTATTAGACCTACAGAATTGAAATTCGATAAGCGGGCTTCTTTAGTTAAACAGAGATCCACAAAGAGCGAGTTCTTGAAAAAATTGACTCCCAAGCCCAGAAAAGGGGGGGCATAGATAAAAAAATTCAGTTTTTGAAACTATATATGTGGTAAATATGACTCTTTTGTTTAAGTAAGGATCCACTAAGAACGGGTTTTGAGAAAATAGACTCTAAAGGGTTGTTATGGGGGCCTTATAATTATTAAAAAATCCATTTTTGAACTTACAGACCTTTAAATTTCCTATTTTGTTAATATATTTTTGTGCTGAATAGAGATACGTTAACAACGAGTTTTATGCAAATCGATCCCCAAGGAGGATTACGGAAACATTACAGGTACTGTAAAATCCGGCGTATAACGCGCATTTTTAACATAAAAAATGAGATCAAAATTTACGGGTACTCGTTATATGCCGGGTATAAAAATGATAGCATCAAAAATAAAAGAAAAATAGATGAACATGAGAAAATTTAACTTCTCATAGATCGGAAAACTATATGTTTGAAGGATATGACATACCTAATGAAGTTAAATGGTTCTCATTCTAATAGTACACTATTTGTTTCAAATTCCTGGGTTAAGAACACGAATAAATGACTTAAAAACATTCGAGCATTGTACACGCACACTTCTGGATCCTTTGTAAAAAAGGGGGGTTCGCGTTTTATGGCGAATATACTTAAAAATTAAAAAATGCAGCTTGTGAAAGTATGGGTGCGTGTTAAAAGCTGGATTTTACGTTAATAAAAAAAAAATATATGTATTCGATCTTTTAGACCCACAGAACTAAAATTTGGTAATGTTTGAAACGTTTCATGTTCATCGATTTCCTTAAATTTAGCTATCATGATTAATATACACTGGTGTGCAAACCTTAAGCAACAGGTGGGTTTATTGCCATAACTTCACGAAAAAACATCTGAGAGACATGATATTCAGAAATGAGGGAGAGTATTATGTACGTAAAGGATGACGAAAGCATCGGCTCTGACAAAGGAATACAATGCATACGGTATGGAATCAAACAAAAACAAGCTTTATTGAACGCATAGTATCGTGACTCATGATTATCCATCCAACAGGAAGAACAACAAGCAGATGTTCCTTAATATGGTATATGCCCTCCCCTCACTGCAATGGTTGCTTCGCACCATCTCCGCATACTCAGAACCAGCTGGTGCAACATTTCTTGCGGTAGGAGTGCCCATTCGTCAATCAGCATGTTTGATTTGTTGGGTATTCTCCGGATGATGTAAGCGTGCTGCAAAACGTCTCCCCAAAGCATCCCACAGGTGTTCGATGGATTTAAATCTGGGAAGTACGCTGGCCAATCCATTCGAGTGATATCTTCACTTTCCAGGAGCTCCTGACAACAAGAGTCTGATGTGGCCAGGCATTGTCATCCATAAAAATGAAGTCTGGGCCAATGATACTTCGGAACAGACGCACATGGGGAAGAAGTACCTCCTCACAATAGCGATCCCCGATTACAGACCATCTGTCGAAAATGTGGAGCTCAGTTCACCTATTCAGCATAATGCCTCTCCAGACAAGGACTCCAGGACCACCCTAACGGTGTCTTTCCTTGATGTTACTGGAATAAAACCGGGTCACGATTTCTCTCCAAATCAAAACGCGTTGAGAATCGCTTCTGGTACCGAACCGACTCTCATCCGTAAAGAGGATTCGACTCCATTGATCAGTTGTCCAGTTTTTGTGCTCTCTGCACCACTGTAAACGGTGGCGTCGGTGGGAAACTTTCAACGGGAGGCAGCGTTCAGGACGGTGGGCGAATAGGTCCCCTTTTTGAAGGAGTCTAGCCACAGTAAACCGCGACACTTGTCTCCACGTTGCTGTAGAGAGTAGCTGAGCAATGACGCTTGCTGACTGTTTTCGCCTGCAGGATGATACATCGGTCATCCCCTGCAGTTTTCGTCCTCGGGCGGGCCCCACCAATCTTTCTAAGAGCTGTACCTGTGGTATGGAACGCTTTCAAAGCACTTGAAACGACACTTTTTTTGATTCCAAACTTTGCAGCTACACTGGAGACAGTACGCCCCTCCTCCAGCTTTCCGATTATTCTTCCACGTGTGAAGTCGTACAGGTGATTTCTTTTAGCCATATTTCATGAACTGACTCACTGGCACTTGCAGCGAATATGTTGAATTGCGTCTCCGTCCTTTTTTTTTTGTTCTACTGTTGAGCAGCACGCGCCGACATCACGCGTTTTGCGTCCGCTCACGTCGCCTCTGAAGTTTCATTCCTGATATTTGCATACGCATGACGTTTCTACTGACTTACGTGTTCACTGTACTGATCTCCAGGCCTCCTTTTCTGCAATTTCATGGTTATTTGCTAAACTTTTACATTGTTGCTTAAGTTTTACACACCAGTGTACATTATATTTCAGCAGGTTCTTTCCTTTCTTGGTCATTTTCATATTCCTTAAATATAGATCGCAAATACCAATTCTTTTTTTATATTTTTTTCATTTACATTTATAAACCATAATAAGTCGTACAACACAGCAATCAACACCATTAAGTTGTCTACAGGGGTAAAGTGTTCGCGCGGGGAATTCAGTAGAAACATATACCTTACGATTGTAAAAAAAAGTTTGCCACTCCCAAAAAGGAAAGAAATACGTGACAAATACATTTTAATTCCCATGAAGACTGTCATATAGGAGGATACTGTCAAAGTACAATGGTACCTACAATCGCTTAAAATTTTTATAAGTGTTGCAGTTCATAAATTGACACAATTTCCTAGTAAGTACGACCGAAAACATTGGTATATATTGCATTAGGAAATGCAAATAATGCAAGTTTTTCGTGTACTTTCATAAACAACTTTAAAAAATAAGTTTGAATTTGCTAGAAATAGGAGAATAAATTGAACAGAGGACAAAATTATTTACGAAATAAAATAATTGAAACATGAGAGATCACAAGCAAATTATTGTATACTATTTAAATATAACTTATGATCAAATTCTCCATTTACCATACTCATTTTATACTAAAATTGTATGAATTTACTGAGTTATAGTTATACGCATTATATTGCTAGAAGTTATTGAAAAAAAAGAGCTAATAAATATTTATAGAACTTTTTATTTTGCAAAAAAAGGTGAATCACCCCTAATAAAAATCTGATCATCTCTAAGTTTTGTCTGCAAATTCCTTTATATCATGTATGCAAATGGTTAATATTTTTCATTGTCAATCAGGGTTAACTTTGTTCATTGCACGTATTTTTACTGCCAAACTAGCAGTAGAATAAGACAAAAAGGCAATTGCCAATGGTTTAATTTGTTTTGTCTGCTCCCTGAAGAATCAACTTGTTAACAAAAAAACTCCGTTGAGAAGTCGGAAAAGCCATCATGTCCAATTGGACGACCTCAAACTTGGTCGAATTGACGGGATACATGAAGCTGGCTGGTCACATCTAGTAATATGTAACAGCCTGCATTTTACAGTGCAATTTTGTAGCCTGCATTTTTGGACAAAGATACTAGCAACAATGGTTGCTACATCGAACTTATTAGTGGAATGAAAGTCTTGGAAGGCCAATATGTGTACAAGATCGGATGATTATATGAGAGTAGTATTACTTTTTCTGCTATCTACTGTGACAGATGTCTTTTCTAATTACATCAGTGCTTCTCAAACTTTATATACTGGCGACCCAATTTTCAGTCGTAATTTTCATCACACCCTCTTCATACAATAATAATGCATTGAATTCAATAATAATATACTTTGACGTAAAGCTACAATACGATTTTAATTATAAACCGTACAAATTATCAAGGTAAGTATACAATTTTATGACATGCCCATCAGGTCACTGGTAATTATTAAACTTGTTCTTGACGTAGTACTGTTAAATTAGTTATGAGAGAAACACATTGTGCAGTACTGATACATTTATAAGTGTTTTATATCAGTGCAAATGCTTAATTTATTTTTTATTACTTCAAAATTTATTTTGTTTTGCTTCCTTTCAGTAAATCAATATTTTTTTTAAAAATCATCTTTTATTTTCGACATACTCGAGCCCCCCTTTTAGGGTTCTCACCCCCCTTTAGGGGGGCGCGCCCCACAGTTTGAGAAACACTGAATTACATGCAATACCTTCCACTATCTCAGAGTGTTCGTCTACTGCGGAGTTAATATTATAGTTGCCTCTGAAATGTTGCTTTAAATCCTATAGCATCATTAGGATCATATAGAGCGTTGTCTTGTTCTACCATAATGACTGCAAGCAGTTTAAGATATGTGACTACCCAAAATTCGCCGTTTTGGTGAAAAGTTTCGAAAGTTCTTTTATGTTTTTATTTTATAGCCCATACATTTAAGATTCCATAAACACTTTATTTTTGTTTCTACGATATCTAGAAGCAAAGTTATAGCATAATTAGTAAACCGGAAGTAGATCCCTACACAAAATATTTTTAAGTTATTGAATTGAAATTTTTAAAACATGTTTTATTTAGTTTTATCTGTGTTATAAATCAAAATCTAATTTCTGTGTTTATACTTATGTAGTTTACTGTTTTTTATGAAAAAAAAGTTATTAATTTTTTTAAAAATTATGTTTTTGCATAAAATTTGGCATATTTAAAAAATTTTCAAAAGTATTACAAATCTTTTAATTTCTAACATATATAAAGATGTTATACACGTACTGTATAAATATTGTTTGAATACATTCAGTAAAATTTTGTGTAACTGCAATTTTTCATCAAAATTTCACTAAGAACGACAGTTGTTATAGTCCAGAAAGCATCAAAAGGTTAAAAAAAAAAGTCCAGATTAGTTAAGCATGAATCTAAAAAGATCTTGACCTATAAATAAGATGAGTTTTAAAAATGTACAATTAGTTGAGCATTTTTTATACTATATTAAAATTTTTAAATGCATTTTCTGAGAACTATGTTTTTCAATTTCTTGCTTCACGGTAAAGTTCACTACAAAATTTCCTTTTAAGATATTGAATTAAAATTTTCCGAAAATGTTTTATTTCGTTTTATCTCCTGTTTAGACTATAATTTAATCTCTGTGTATATATTTATATATTTTATTGCACTTTTTGTGAGAAAATAACATTAGTTTTTTGTAAAAAACTGAGTTCTTGCATAAAAAATGACGTATTTCAAAAACTTTCAAAAGTATTACAAATCTGATAGCTCTAAACACAGATAATTATATTTATGTACTGTATAGATATTTTTCAAATATATTGATTAGAATTTTCAATACAAGCCTTACTGTAACTGCAATTTTTCACTAAAATTTCACTCAAAATTCCCAATATATCCAAAATTATTTTTAATTTTGCGGAAATTGTACTTGAATTCCTAGTTTTAAGCCTTATTTCAAATAAAAAAGTGTTTATTTAGTTGAAAATTTATATATTTCAAAAAAAGTGCTCCGAAGGTAGTCACATACCTTAATATTGCATAGAATTCATTGAGGAATCTTGTTTCAATCTTGGATCAAATAATCAGGTTCATGAGTCGAACAACAACGGCCAGTGGTCTCATTCTGTCTTCGTTTTACAAAAGAAAGCTCACTGGTATGGTGATTTGAAATACTGTATCTTATGATAGTAGGTTCTTTCTCATCATGTGATGCATAACTTTAATCACAATAGTATATTAATAGCATACCTTGGTAAATTGCTTTACTCTTCAGGGCGTGTCATCAAGGGGCCAATTTTCCAGATGCTCGCATCTCTGCGTTGCCTTTTCTTGGTCAATAAGATTATCAGTCGCACTCGAACATGTATGGAACATGATACGCCTTTAAATTCTGGCATCTCAAAATGTCGTAGACATGGAACGGTATTGATTTAACTTCCACCAGAAGATATCATGAAATAAGATTAAGAATATTTATCACTCTCTTTATGTCATGCTACATACGTACGGATACCTAGAGATATTTCAATTTACTTACTACCATTGGCGCACACAAGGGGGGCGGGTCCTGGGGGTCCGGACCCCCCAAAGCCCTTGATTTTTTCCTATTGATTACAATTCTAAGTATATAGTATGTAAAATTTAATTATGCAGCTGTTGTTGAAATTATTTCGAATCACAAACTGGTTAAAGTATTAATTATAATTTGAATAGAATAGAGAGTTAAAAATGTGAATAAATTTATTTGAATACTCTTCACCAGATGTCAATCGAGAATATTTAAACATTTTACAACTGAAAAAAGTATTTAGAATTTTTTTTCCCCTAACATAATTTTGGCTGACATTCTTTCTCAATTCCTAATATTAGTTCACAATCTCTCTATATCTTATTCAAATTTTCAACTGTTGATAAAATAGATTTTAAAGCGCTCAATATTGAGCTGAAATTTTATATTCACAATTTTTTTCGGATGACATAATAGTAATTTAATTATAATTAGTACAAATTCATTGATTAAAACTAATTATTCAGAGAATTACAGTTACAACAACGTTGGCACAATTTTTGGCGACTTGTGTCAAAACTTAAAAAACTTTTTTTCTCACATTTTAAAGCTCTCATTTGAGCTGAAATTGTCTATACACGATTGTTTTGGGTCACATTATGATAATTTAATTATAATTAAGTAAAATTAATTGACTGAAACTAATTATTTAAAGAATCACAAATACAAAGACATGTTGGCTTCATTTTTAGCAACTTGGGTCAAGAAAGTTTTTTTTATCACGATTTAAAGCATTCAGTTGAACTGAAATTTTATATACACTGTTATTTTGGATGCCACTTAAATGATAATTAATAAAAATAAATTTCTACTTAAAATATTGTGGTTCTGTCATATGTATATATATATATATATATATATATATATATAATATATATAGTATATATATACATATATATATACATATTTTTATTAATTGTAATTATTTGATAAGAAGTAACTAAAATAAATTTTTCTTTATTGACCTAAACAGGAATTGACTTTAAAGACAACTTTTTATATTGCTTAATAGATAGTGTTAAAATAACAGCAAAAATGAGTTCAAATAACATATATATAATAGGCCTAGTGGTCGAGTGGTAGCGTATCGCGCTTCCACACCACAGGTCCGGGTTCTATTCCCTGGCTGAGAAAGGTCAAATCAGACTTTCATCCCTACTGCAGTGGTTCAATAAATGAGTACCAAGCTTGCTTGAGGACTTAAACACTGAGGGTCTCACTTCAGACTGACCACCTGATCGGGACATCTGCTCATGCACCTCAGAGCCCAATGATCACGTATACTGGGATGGGCACAATAGGCCCTGGCCCTCATGGGCTGTTGTGCCGCTGAGTTTGAGTTATTGTGAGCTCAATTATTTTATTATTTGTATTTCTTACATACAAGTTAAATAATATTAAGGTGCAATTCATATAAACTCTTTAATTGAAATCTCACCATATGTGATTAAATGAGACAGTCCCTAGAAATTACCCAAAATAAGAAAATTCTCATAAACTGAATGATCTAAGTAGAAAGATTGGCAACAAATGAATATCCGATTAAAATGCATTTTAATAATATTACATTTAGAAAATCACATTTGAATTAGTATAATTCAAATACATTCAAATAATAATTTTTTTTTGAGTAATAAGTTTTAAAATATTTTTTTCGCACAGGTTTTGTTTTTTCAGTACATGAATGCATTTAAAATGCTAACCGTTTTCTCTGTCCATAAATATTTGACAATCACTTTAAATTTTATGTGTTATATATAATGCAAATAACAAAAACATGGACCCATTTTGGAATAAAATATAAATTTTTTGTTGAATTTTAATACATATGTAGAGAGATGTTTTTTTCCCTTTGAAATCATAAATAAATTAGTGTAAAATATAGATTTTGTAAAGCCATGTAATACAACTCTGAGAAAATCTCATTCCCTACATGTATAGTAATTAAAATACTAAGTACTGTAGAAGTAAGGATTTGAAACTTTCAAATATCTTTTAAAAACTTTAAATTTTTAAAATTGTATCAAACATATAAACGAAATTTCATTTGAAATCATTTTGCTGAATAGAAACACTATAATGGATGCTAAGACATGTTTTAAATGCGTAAATCCAAAAATATTTCCATTTTCAGCTAAGTTAGCTGAGTAAATATCCCCATATTCAACCTGATTTAATTATGTTTATTAAAAACTGAATAAGCACCCCTTCTGTTCTATGCTGGTATCATCGTTTGTCATAAAGTCTCTATTTTTCTGTGATTGTATTGTACATTTATGTTCATCTATCTCGAGTCTTTTGTATGTATCCAGGTTGAAATGCACGACAACAACCAAAATTGAACAAAAAATTCATGAAATCCTTAACTGCTGAATAATATTTAAGACGGAATAGAATAGATTAGTGAAATACTGATCAATTCAACATACAGGATAAATAATATAAGGTACGACCTGCTTTTACCAAACTTGTTAGAAATTTCGTCACCCTTTTCTTTTATTGTGTTCTTCAAACAATCTTGCAAATTTATATTTTTATTAGTCATGATTAGAAATGAACTTGATATTTAAGAAGAATTATCATCTAATAGGAATATTTTATGAATGGATATTTACATTAAAAAAGGGGACACTATATTGATTTCATAGCACATTAAAATATAATATACTTTAAAGGATAATTAGAAAAATAATGCAGCCATAAATGAGAGAGAGAGAGAGAAATGTCTAATTCCCCCCAGTGTTTTTTTGAGATTTTTTTCTAAGAAGACTTTTTTATGTATTCATATTATATAATTTTAAAGCTACACCCTTTCTTTATCTCATTTGATATGTTTTAATTAAAAATATTGTAGTTTTTATATAATTTTATATGTTTAATACTATAGGAAGATTTCCCGAGATTTTAGATTATTATATTTCTATCAGTGGAAGAGTGATAATATTTCTGCAGCAGCTGCCCGAAACATGACTGCCGCATTTGGAGACGGCTCAGTAAATGAGTTTACCATTTGACGTCGATACACAAATTTCGAATCTGTTGACGAGGGTCCACAAATGAAGGCTTTGACAAGCCATAGACAGTTGTGGACAGAGAAGTCCTATGAGCGATATGAAATACAGTTAGAGACTTCGCAAAAGAACCAGGCGTAACTCTTACAATCCTTACCCATTACCTAAAGAGGATTAGTAAATTTAAAATTAAACCAATGGATAAATAAGTTCCTCAGGAACTAAAGCAGAAAAAAAAGTAATACATCTTCTGCACTTCTGCTACCACAACCAAACCGATCTGCTTCTCAATCGAATTGCGGCAAGTGCCGATAAATGTATCCTCTACGACAATCGGCGACATTTATCACAGTGACTGGATGAAGAAAAAGTTCCACAACACTTCTAGAGATCAAAACTCCATCAAAAGAAGCTTATGGTGATTGTTTGATGGTCCTTAGCCGGTTTGATCCAACACAACTTTCTAAAACCAGATGAAACCATCACAGTGAATAAATGAAATAAAACGAAATGCAACAGGAACTTCCACATAAACAGACGACATTTGTCAATAGATAAGGTCCAGTTCTTCTCCACGACAATGCCGGAGCCATTTTTAAATGATAACTCGTCAAACGTTGCATGCATTGAGCTACGAAACTCTAGACCACCCACCTACAGATTATATTTCCTCCAAACATCAGGATAACTTCCTCAATGAGAAATGCTTCAGAAATCCAAAAAGGCCTGAAACAAAATTCAATAAATTTGCCGCCTCCAGAACTGCTGAATTTTATGCTACCAGCATAAAAAATCTTGTTTCCCGCTGGAAAAAGTGTGTTGAAAATAATATGGTTCTTATTTTGATTAATAAAGTTGTTCTCTAAAAAGATATATTTATTTAAAGTTGACCGTAAAAAAATCTGACGTTATATATGTTACAACCTAATGAACAAAATACATTTGTGTAGCACATTGGGAAATAAATAACATTGTTTCTTAAATTTAACTCCAGGAATTCAATAATCGACTCCTTTATGAAAACGAAATATGTCTAATAATAATTTTCTCACTAACAACAAATACAAAATACAGAAATCTTCAAGCGTTTCGAAAAAAAAAACAATGCAAGCACCTACGACCATAAGATGAAATATTTCTATTTTCTCAAGAAGATAGATGATCGTTGTTCCACCGAGAAACATTGTTTTCAAGTAAAAATATTTTTATTACCTATCCATCCATCTTTTTTTTTTTTTTTTTTGCTTTATTGCGCGGCGGTATCTTATAAGATAAAAATTGTCAATTGATCATACCATGTGTTCAAGCTGTCGCACGCAAAGTGCGGGAAATACCTTAGATATACCAGTATCCTATTTTATATATTTAGATGTCTAAATCCAACTGAAGAATGACACCCAAAACACTCGAGTTTGAAAACATCTGAATAATTTATAGATGTGTGCTGGAAAAATTGGAACTACACACATCCTGATGAGTTTGCTTCTCTTATGTATCATGTCATAAATATTCGTCTCGTACATTTTGTAGAGAATAAAAAAGATGGTTGAAAAAAGCTTTTAAAATTAGAAGCAGTAAAAGCGTTTTTAATGACGTATGAAAGTGACTAGTAACTTAAAAATTGTATAGTTAAGTAAGTATTTAAAAAAAAAAGTGTGATAGGGAGTGTGTGTGCTTCATTATTTGTCCTTTGATTTTTTGCAATAAACTTTAAATAATTAGGAGCAAAAAAAATTTAATATCTTGCGCATATCAGCTATACGAGGTTGATTACAAGTTGCTCAGTGACGTAGTGGAGAATATTTGGGTCCTTCTGCAAAGTCCAGTTTTGGACCAGAGCTGGATCTTACAAAGGGTACATATTTAGCGTCACTCAAACTTTGGGCCCCTTCCGCCCGAGCGATGTGAGGTTGGCGCGGGTGTACGTTATACCACTGTAGTTGCTTCAATTCAATTTATTTTAGATTTAAGGTATTCGACTACGTTCGAAATCATGATTTCGAAAATGCGAATAAATGAATAAGTTTTTATATATATATATATATATATATATATATATATATATATATATATATATATATATATATATATTGTCCCCTGAATTATAATAAACATATAAAAGAATGACATATTTTCAAAACATTCTCATTTTATGTGGAAAATGCTTCTATTATAATAATATTTTACTTATGTATGGATAACTTTTCTCTAAATAGCCTCAACAAGGAATTTTGAAAAATTCACATAATTTTCAGAATTATAAGCAATTGAAGTATAATAACCGTTTTTTTTTTTGTTGTTAAAAATTCTTTATTCTGATTTATTAAAATATGAATTAATCCAAATCCAAATATATGTATTTCAAAAATCCTAGTTCAGGCTCTGTATATACGTAGTATATACAGAGTCTATATACGTAGTCTATACGTATATACTATGTGTATATACGTAGTCTATATACGTAGTATAGTGCGTCTCAAACTTTCAATGCTTGCAACCCAATATTTAATCAGAGTTTTCACATTCACGCCCCCCTTCCATACAATAACAATGTATTGAATTCAATTATACTATACCTTGAAGCAAAAGCTACAATACGAATTTAATCTCTTAAGTGTCATTGGCGCATATAAAAGCCTTTCTCAGTAAAGTGTTAATTGCATCAGACGTATATATACGTTTTTTCGAAGTACGATCTTCTCTGTGCATTGCTATTCATAAAAAAATTACGAAGACTTTGGAATGCAATAAAAGGTCATTGGAAGTGTTTTCGAAGGATTTACATATTTCATAGAATTTGCTTATTGTCCCCCACCCCCAATACATGATATACTAGTGCCTACGTGGAAAACGGTAGTATTGGGAAGCGAATCGCGTAACTTTAAATCGGAAGTAAAGTAATTAAATTTGAACCGTTCAAATTATCAAGTGTTAATACGCCAAGTCCATGGGGTTACTGAAAATTATAAAACTTGCGTTCTTAACTTAGTATTGTTAAATAAATTGCAAAATACATTGCCCAGTACTGATAGATTCATAAGTGTATTATGTCAGTGTACATGTGTATTTTATTTTTTATTTTGTCAGAATGTATTTTGTTTGTTTACTCTCTTTCAGTACATAATTAATTTTTTAAAGTAATCTTTTGCCACCCCACAGTTTGAGAAACACTGACGTAGTAAGATCCAAAAGCTCGGGGACAAGTAGTAGTAAACCTCACAGCACCGAAGCACATCCACCGTCAAAATAGTCCCCATAGGCGATGATACACTGCTGCCAATATTCTTATAACTTCTAGAAGCACTGCTAGAAGTCATTCTTCATAACCTCCCGTGAGGCTTCCTGCGATGTTACTTTCACTTAATCTGATGACACGGAACGACGTCCTTGTAAACGTTTTTTCATTGATGGGGACAGACAAATGTCACACGGGTCTGATGAATAGGAGGAGATTTGGAACTACGTTACTGCGAGGAACTAATTGGGATCGAGATGTGGATGCGTGCCATGCAGAAGATACCAGTTGTCACTCTGCCAGAACTGAGGTCGTTTATGACGAATGGACGAAGTCTTCGAGAAAAGTGGGTAACCTCAACGGTTTGTTCAAGTGTTTAGAGACGATCTTCTCGAACACATTCAGACACCAACGCAACATTTTCCGTCTTCCGTGAAATCGAAAGTTTTCCAACGAAATCAATGTATTCGATGGATTCTCGGCCTTTCTTAAAACCTCGAAACCATTCGTAAATATTGGATTTCGTCATGGTTGATACACTATACACCTTACTTAGCATTCCAAAGTCTAGATTGGTGTTTCATCTTAGCGTTGTCAGAATTTAATGCTCAACGCTGTTCAAGCAAAGCCATCTTTCTTATAGATCGCGGAACAAAGCTAACTAGCTTCGGAAGATAACAGTTGTGCTTGCAGGTCGGTCGCATGACACTGACTAAACCAGTCTGGCTAGGTAGGGGAGGGTTGAAAAAATCCACTTCAAGTAGTTTAAATTAAGTACTCGTTTTCGTCATCCGCAATGGCCGCAGTCTCCAAATTTTTGGATTGTACTACGTATAAAGGCTAAATATTATTTTTTGAAGTATTTTCCCCAAAAGGAGACTGTTTTGAAAATTTGTCATACTTTTTCTTCATTTTTTGGCAAAAAAAATGTATTTAAACTGGTTTTTCTTTTAATCGTATTCTTAAAACTGTTTTTTATGCATATTCTAATTCAGGT